>VYXB01009955.1:9849-91132 GCA_013397135.1 Pachyramphus minor | reverse complement strand
TTTTTTTTTTTTCCTGTTTTTTGTGATACAACAAACCAGTTTATTTCTCTGTACAATATTATTTACCTGGAACTTTCTCTTTTCATTTATGAAGTCAAACTGTTTCTTTTGAAATCCTACTAAAAAAAGAGAAGGACACTAAAGGTCTGAATTTTTCAAAATTTTCATCTCCTTGTTCTCAAGAAGACCATCTCAGTCAGACTGTGCAAACTCTTACATTTTTTTTTCAAGAGAAGAACTAACATCTCAGCAAAAAACCTTCCCTAAAACAACCCCAACAAAAAAAATCAAGTCCATATTCTTGTAATTAAGAGCCAATTGTAACTGTAATTAAGTAATCCAAAGATATATGCATAAAAAAAGTCTTTGTCTATACACATACACAGAAAGGTTTTTGAATGCTTAGTGAGTGTCAACATGTCTGCAGATGGTTGCAGACACTAAGATGATGCCGTCAGCAATTAAGAAGGTAGCCAGGGGAAAAGAAAGGTTTGCAATTACAGGCTCTCATCTTTCAAAGCATGGGGAACAGATCTTGTTTCTCTGTGTAAGTCAGTAGTCCTCTGAGAGGGTTGTAAAGACCCCTTAAAATGATGTGTGCAGGCTGATTCCGGCATTGCACAGAGCTCCATAAAAACAGCATTGCTACACGGGTGGGCACCTGATCCTACTACCTTGTGCACTGAGGGTCGGAGGACAGTTACATATGTGCAGCAATTAGCAGAACAGCCTGGATGAAAGCAGAGGAGGATACCTCCTGATAGGTAATAACAGACTTCTTGAAGCATAAGTTACAATACAGTTTTCCCAAGTGGACTACAGTTCTAATTTTCAGGATTTTGTAAAGCATGTAAGGAGGAGATTGACAATATGAATTCATCTTTGTATCCTCTGCCCTGTTGTCTGATAGAATAGTTATGTTCTTACAGTCTTTAGTGCTTGGGATGCTTTTGACAATGTAATTCCTGGATTAGAAAGATAAAAACCAGAAGTAATTTGTGGTCTATAGAAAAGCATGTGATAATTTGTGGTCTGCAGAAAAGCATGTGTTACTTCCCCATTCCCCCTGTTCCCCCTTCCCTCCTTTGACAGAGGTGAGCTCCACTGGAGTGGAGCTCCGCAGTGGAATTGCAGGTCTACATCAATCTAGAAAGAATAAGTTTCTCTTACAAAAATTTTTGTGCCTTTGTCAGGAAGCAGCAAGATCAGGGCTGCCTTAGAGGCAGCTGACAGGATGGGAAGGGCACAATCCTTTTTGGCAGAGCCCAGTCCCTTTGTTGCAGAGCAGGGCAAAGGTGCTGGCAGTTTCCCCCTGTTCCGCCTCTCCAGGGGTTGATCACCAGACCAATGCCATGGGTCTGTAGTAATCCAGGAAGCCCAGGCAGTGAGTCAGTATCAGCAGGGAGCAGAGCCTGCCTGTCTGCAGCGCTGCACAGGGGAGGACTGGGGGCTTGGGTTTAAATGGGGCTTTCAGTGTTATTGGGATGGATAACACAGTGGTGTTTTCTTTCTGTCCTGGAATGGAAATGGAAAATGGGTGGATTTTTGCAAATACTTAGAGCATCAAACATACCATGGGTTGCTCTGTTTCTTAATAAATATTTAGCAATACATTATAGTTAATTTTATATGGTAATTAAAATTACATATTTAGAACTATCATGCCTGGTTTGGGTATAGACACATACACAGAATTTTTCATTATAATATAGGTTGTAAGGTACCTCTGGAGGTAATCTGTTCTGACTTCTACTAAAAGCAGGCCTTCTAGAGTGAGTGCTCATGGCCTTTCTAACTCATGTTCCTGGCCTCTCTGTGCTCCTGTTTGACCATCCTCATGGTAAAAAAGGTTCTACCTTTAATTGGGATTTTCTGTGTTAAAACTGCTTAGCTACTTCTTGCCCTATATTTCAAGCTCTAATTTTAGTTGCAACATTTTTGCAGTTGTTGTTGGCTCTCGGTATCCATTTTAAAACTGTGTGCAAATTTGATATATTTATGAACATGAGGGACTGCATCAGAGAATGCAGGTCAGGATAGTGTCAAAAGGTGCCCTAAAAGTTCTTGTAATCAACTTGTCTTAGGTGTGAACTGTGACACTGCTTGCTGTTGCAATCCTGGATTTCTTTTTCTTGAGAAAAATCTGCCAGCAGCAAAGGCAAAAAATATAGTGGTACTATATTGTGGTAAAAGTTAAAGAGATATGTAAAGCTTGCAAGCTAAAAATAATCTTTGAAGCAGAACATCAAAAATATAAATTCCTCTGTTCACTAATCTTTCTTCATGCCGGGGTGAATTTTAATACTCACTGTCTCTCTATTCTCCACCCTACCCCCCTTACTCTTCCAAAGAAGAGTTCCTGCTTCTAGAGGTCAAGCTTTTTGTCTGAGATCATGCCCTTGTATTTTCTATGACTAAACAGGCTACTTTAGGATAGTTTGTACTAGCCATATCATCTAAACTGATTAGTATCTAGTTGTTCTTTACATACAGCAAAATCTGGGGGATGAATAGATTGAGAGCAGCCCTGCTGAGAAGGACTTGGGCATGCTGGTAGAGGAGAGGCTGGACATGACCCAGCAATGTGCACTCACAGCCCAGAAAGCTAGGGTTGTGTCCTGGGCTCCATCAAAAGCAGCGTGGCCAGCAGGGCGAGGGAGGTGATCCTGCCCCTTTACTCTGCTCTGGGGAGACCCCACCTGGAGTGCTGCATCCAGCTCTGGGGTCCCCAGCAAAGAAAAGACATGGACCTGTTGGAGCAAGTCCAGAAGAGGCCACCAAGATGCTTAGAGGGATGGAGCACCTCTCCTACAGGGGAAGGCTGAGAGCACTGGGTTTGTTCAGCCTAGAAAAGAGTAGGCTCAGAGCTGACCTTACTGTGGCCTTCCAGTACCGTCAGGGAGCCTACAAGAAAGATTGAGAGGGACTTTTTACCTGGGTGAGTAGTGACAGGACAAGGAGGAATGGCTTCAAATTGAGAGTAGGTTTAGATTAGATGTTAGGAAGAAATTGTTTCCTGTGAGGGTGGTGAGGCACTGGAACAGGTTGCCCAAAGAAACTGTGGTTGCCCTATCTCTAGAAAGTGTTTAAGGCCAGGCTGGATGGAGCTCTGAGCAGCCTGATCCAGTGGGAGGTGTCCTTGCCTGCAGCAGGGAGCTTGGAACTAGATGATCTCTAAGGTCCCTTTGAACCTAGGCCATTATATGATTCTATGAAACTGCCATCTTTGCTAGCTTGTATGTATAGTACTTGAAGTAACTAACAGAGATTGTTCTCTTTCTCTTACCAGATGTGTGCAATAGTACCAACCTTCCTGAAGTTGAAATCATCAGTCTACTGGAAGAACAGCTGCCTCATTATAAGCTAAGAGCAGATACAATCTATGGTTATGACCACGACGACTGGCTTCACACACCTCTCATTTCCCCTGATGCAAACATTGACTTAACAACTGAGCAAATAGAAGAGACCTTGAAATACTTCCGTAAGTCAAAAATTCAGAAACGGTACAGAGAAACAAATAAAGTGCTGTTTTTGTTACCTTCTTTGAAGTATCAGTGCAATTCCTTTAAAGTTGTGAAAAATAAGAGAACTGTTTGTGATTTATTGCTTTGGTCTCCAAGACTGAGGTAGATAGAAAACAAAGGAAATATTTAATCAAGAACAGTGTATACCTTCTCACATTATCAAATACTGGTGAAACTGAAACACTGAAATACTTCTTTTGCTTGTGGTCTCTCTCACAAGACACTGGAATTTCTGTACTTACGTGACTTAGAAAGCTTAAACCTCTTCCCATATCTGCTTCTTTTGAATGAGTTCTCTGACACATTGTGCTGTTGTCTGGTGGCACTGTGTCACAGCATGACATTAAATGACATTAAATCATTTTTCTGCAGCTTAAGCTTCTAGAAAAACTTGTTGAGAACCAAACTCTGAACATTTGGTTGAGATAGTTTGTCCCTTCATTGTTTCTTTTGTTCATATTCGTGCTATTAGAGAAAAAGATATATTTGTGCCTGAAGGGAAAGTGTGTAGAATTGTGACCTTTATGGTTTTTTATTCTTTTGTTTGAGCCTGGAGATACTTTTATCAAGGTGAATTCATGTCTCTCTGGGTTTTCAACTGTGGGTATTGACATAGCTGTGCAATTAGAGAAAACTTCTGTGATTCATCCCAATAACTACTATGCCAAAGCAATAGCAGTGGATTTACATGGATTATATAGTAGATTTAAGCAGACTTACACAACACTGTAGAGTTTCAGAAGGGATGAGTTAGAGGGCTTAACGCAAACTTTTGCAAAAATGGCTTCATTGCATTTCGAAGCACCTGGATGATTTGCTTTGTAAGGAACAAGGCTGTGGAGAAAAGCATGAAGAATATGAAGAACTGAGTTTGACTTTCATGCTTCAGTAGAGGGCATTCTGCTATTGTAGTAAATAACTTATCTATGCTCTCCACCTCCTCCCAATCACACAAAAAGCGTGTGAAGGGTGAGGAGACAAGCTGAAGCTGATCTGTGGAACCAGATGTACTACATCACCTTGTTTTGTATCAGCCCATTAGTGCTGTTATAATGATGGCAGAAGTTGGCTTAAATAAACGTTTTGAAATGTCAGAGTTTCCAAAGTCTTTAGTAACCTGGTTAGTCCTGTCTCATGAATAAAATTGTCTGTGTGGGTGGATTGTTGCAATAACCATGGGAAAGATGTTTTTAGAGGGGCAAGGAACTAAAAAATCTGTGTGGCTGCATCTTTACCAGCTGAGATGCTGGTGGGGTTTGCAATGGCATGTGACTGTTGGGTATGAATACAAAATACAAGTTGGGTGGAGAATTTATTGAGGGCAGCCATGAGGAGAAAGACTTGGAGACGTTGGTTGACAGCTCAATGTGATCCAGCAATGTGCATTTGCAGCCAAGAAAGCCAACTGTATCCTGGGCTGCATTGAAAGAAGCATTGTCAGGAGGTTGAGGGAGGTGATTCTCCCTCTCTACCTATTCTTGTGAGACCCCACTCTGGAGTATATGTCCAGGTCTGGGGCCCCCAGCATAAGAAAGATGTGGACTTGTTGGAGCAAATTCAGAGGAGAGACACAAGGAGGGCTGGAACACCTCTGCTGTGAAGAGAGGCTGAGAGAGTTGGGGATGTTCAACCTGGAGAAGAGAAGACTTTGGGGAGACCTTAGAGCACCTTTCAGTACAACAGGCGACAGAAAAGCCAGAGAAGGGCTCTTTAGGAGGGGCTTTAGTGATAGGACAAGGGGCAGTAGGCTTAAACTGGCAGAGGGTATGTTAGGGTTAGTTACATGGAAGAAATTCTTTACTGTGAGGGTGGTGAAACACCGGAACACGTTGCTCATAGAAGCTGTGGATGTCCCATCCCTAAATCTGTTCAAAGGCCAGCTTGGATGGCGCATTGAGCAACTTGATCTAATGGAAGGTTCCCTGCCTGTGACAGAGGGTTGGACCTAGTTGATCTTTAAGATCCCTTCCAACCCAAACCCTTCTTATAATTCTCTGAAAATGAAGCTATGTAGAACTGAGGAATTGGATAGCAGAAGCTACCTGGAACTGTGAGTACTTAAATAATTTTATCCAGCTCTTAGCTTATAAGCATAATGACTGCAACTTTACCATGTTGCTGTGGTTGTAGATTTCATTCAGTCAACTGGCTTGAATGAAAAAAAATTGAGTGTAATTTGTGCCACAATGTATGTTATTGGGAAATAACTTCTTAAAGAAGAGGAACCAAGCAAGGAGATCTTTGATAAAGAAAAGTTGATTCCTTACTGCTTATAAGCAGACAGGTGTGTATAGATAGTAGTTTAAGAAATTTAAGCAAATTTGGATTTGAACCTTAGACTGATACCCTGGGAACTGAGATCTCTGACTTTACCTTTTTTTAGTTATTGTGCACTCTCTATACATGAGAGTGCAAGATCATAATGCACCATAGTACATTGGCATGTTTGGAGAGTATTGTTTGTAAACATCAGTTTTTAAAAAAATTAACTATGAAAATAAAAATAGTATTTTAAGTAAGTTGGCAGAAAAGCCCTGTGATATGTACCATTATCACTTCAGAGAGTGTTTTCCAGGGTGTGGCTGCTTGCACAGTGATTCATTTTCAGTGCTGCAATTAGGCCATTCCTCCTGTACCTGTTTAGTTTGTTTTAAAAATCTCGATGAGGGTGTGAGTAAATACTGTAACCTGTCTCTTGGCAAGTTTTATTTTTTGAATGACTTATGAAAAATGTCCTTGCCGTTATTGACTACACATTTAGATTGATGGTGGTTTATAAAATGTTGGTGGAAATGTGATGAGTTTCCCTCTGTGTTGATCCATATAGGGTAAGAATCAGCGCTAACCCTTAGGTATACTGCTTTGGCTTAATAGAGCAGGTTTTTCTGCCTTCATGTGGCTTTTTATTTTTGAGATCCTCAGGCCAATTCCAGACCGCAAAGGTTGGCAGTCAGAATCTGCTGAGCTGTGTCACTCATGAGGATGGACACAAGGCTACTTAGACTTCCTCTTAAATTAATTTAGAAGATATCGGTAAAAAAAGGAATAGTTAAATATCCAAACATTTTAATTTATTCACAGCTTTTGGGGGGGAGTTAAGTTACAGCCCAGGGTAGGTGATGTAGCAAATTAGTTTTTAAAATTTAATTGACAACTGGAAAAGAAGGCAATTGGGAGAAACTGAATTGTGTTAGGCCTACAGCTGTTCTTTTACATTCTGGAACTCCAAAGCACATCTTTGTCATTATTTCCTTCATATGCTTCAGACACAAGACTGAGCCAGTCCCTACCAAATGAACAAAAAACTGATCTTGCCGTAAAGCATAATCAGATAAATCTAACATCATCTGACCAGTCTCATTAAACTCTTGAGACAGAGTGCCTTTTAAGTCAGCCTGAAATGTGATGCGTGAATGTATGATATAGCCAAGTGATGTTCCATCTCCCTGCCCCCGAATTAGGGGAAGTCAGGCACACTTCTAACTCGTGGCTAGGGAGGAGTCTATGTAAGAGCCAGGCCTAGAAAACAGCTCTCTGAGCACCTTAGGCAGTGAACAGGTATCAGAGGCAGTGAACAGGCACAGCAGTTTGCCCAAGAGTCTGGGTTTTGTCGTGGCAACCTATGGGGTCAGGGCCCATCCCGGAACTCATGGGAAGTCTCTGACAAACTGGGGATGCCTTCTGCTGCCTGGTAAGGGTAAGGAGAGCCACAGTGATGTGGGCCTGAGGAAGCTCTAGTGGCTTCTGAGAAGCTGTCAGGTGTCCTGAGCTGCCTTTGGAGCTGCTGCTCGTTAGGGATGGTTAACAACCTTTTGACTGGTGCTTGAGAGAGAACCCTCTGTAACAGCCAGGTCTGGAGCACAGCTCACAGAGACAGCCAACAGATGCAGTTTGTGTGGGAGGGTGCAAAGAAGGGAGTTTTCATCTGAGTTCAGAACAGCCTAAACCTTCAGATGTGGTTGCAGTGTGCCACAAGGTGCCTTCTCCAGGTTTTGGAGCACCTGTCCCTGCCAGGGCAGACTTTAATCCAGGCAGAATGTCAGATAGGGGATGCAGCCTTGCAAGTCCCAGGCTGCAGGGAGTGCCCAGAGCCTCTACCTGAGGTAGGAAGAGATGTCCTTCTTTTATGCAGGAAGTGTGCTGCTGTTAAAGAGCTGTCACCACGTGAAGGTCAGAGGAAGTCAGCAGGCTGTGCAGCATCAGGGAGGGTGAGACACATAGGCAGATCTAGGAGTTGTCTGAGACACCAGAGAATTGTGCTCCCATTAACAGAGTCCTTGGCAGACTGGAGAGATGAGTCAAGAGCAGCCTTGTGCAACTCAGCAGAGGGAAGTGCAAAGTCCTGCAGCAGGGAAGGAACAACCCCAGTACGTGCTGGGGTCTGACTGCTGGAATGGAGCCTTGCAGCAAAGGACCTGGAGCACCCTGGTGGACACAAAGCAAACATGAGCCACCAATATGCCCTTGCTAAAAAGAAAGCTAATGTTATCCTAAGGTGTATTAGGAGGAGTGTTGCCAGCAGTTTGAGGGAGTTGATCCTTCCTCGGTACTCAGCATTGGTGAGGCCACACCCTGGAGTGTTTGGTCTGGTTCTGGACTCCCTTATTCTGTATTCCTGCAGTGTAATGCATTGCTTTCCTCTCCCAGGAAGCTGCAATTATGATTCTCAGTGGGTTTTTTCCTTCCTTGTTAGAAAAATAGGTCATAGCCATGCTGCTGTAATATTTTTGTCTATCCAATCAAGCATGATATTAATTTTACAAATGTTTTTACTGTCTCCAGGAAAAATATAACAAAAAAAAAATTGTAATTTACATTATTTCCAGGTGGTGAACAGTTTGCAAAATTTGATTCTTTAAAAGTTTATTTATTCTTCATTTTCTTAATGCTAGGTAGAGCTATATTCTCTTAAATGTCTAACTTTTGCTATTATGGTCCCATTTACAGTGCTTAATTAAACTACACACCTGTTTTTGCATGAAGGTTGCCAAAGACAACATCAATTTTGATCTTATATAAATGAAAAAATAATACTCTCCAGTAATTATGGGGGTGAAGAGAGAAATAATCCTTTCATGTGGAAAATAGCTTTTTGTCATTAAGTACTTTAATTTCATCTGGCTGCCCCTGTCTCGTGTTAAAACATTTGTTTCAGTGGGAGAACAGTTAGGCCCTTCTCTGCACCAGAAGAGTTTTTTGCTTGTATCAGATGAGGTCAGTGTGCCCTTACAGTGTGCAGAAGCAGCAGGAAGCTCCTGTACCATTTTGAAGCCCTTGGATATTCATCTCATTTTGACAAAAGAGAGTCAATCAAATCTGAAGCACCCATTTGTCTAAATACCAATTCTAAAAGCTGGTGATAACAATGCTTTCTGGGCTCTACTCTTTTCAGGTTAAGCAAGACTTCTTGCTAAGCAAAATACTACACTGGAAGAGATGACTGTCCGAAGTCAGAGTTGTTTGCTCTGAGTATGTGTGTGGTCACAGGATGACTCCTGTTCAGTGTTCTTTTAGAAGATGGAACACCAGTAACTCTTCACTTCAGTAAATGAGATTCCAATTTAGAAATGTGTGCCAGCGCATCCTTGAAGATCAGTTGTGCTTTTAAATAAGGCTTGCTTGCCTTTTTAATGCTCTTTAATAACTTTTTAAGTTGGTTTAAACAACGTCAGTTTACAAAGTACGTGTTGTGGCAACTATGATCAATATGCCATTTTGCATGGTGGTGGCCTGTGTAGCTGCTGCTATGATGAAAAGGACTCCAGACAACGTTAATGGGATGGGCAACTTTATCCTGAGCAGTGGTGACTGTGTTGGCGACTGCAGAAAACGATGATGCGATATGGTGTTTAATTATCTGAACATGCTGATGTGAAGCTGTAGCCAAGAGAGGAAATGTGACCCGGATCGGTACGAATGGGAGATAATACACTGTTGCAGCTGCCATGGAAGTACTCCATCCAGCTCCAGTGTTCAGTTTCAAAGGATCCTCCTGGAACTGGAAAATGTTTGGAAAGAAAGCTGCGAATGACTAAGCATGGGAATACAGGATTTATACTGACATACTGTGTAATGACATACTTTTAATACTTTATTTATCGGCAGAGATGACTTGCTGCTGCTTTGCACCCTAGCAGCACAGTTCATTGCAGTCCTGAGTGTGCTGCTGTGGGGTAATTGAAATTATCTTTGTCAAAAATTCTCTTCAAACAAGGAAAAGGGTTTGTGTGTTTTTTTTATAACCTGGCCAATTTAGGCAGATCAGTAGATTAGCGTTGACCTCTGGCATGGATTTATTTCAGCTAGGGAGCCCCTGGTGGTCTAGTGGTTAAGGACACGGCACTGTAACTGCCGAGGCCCGGGTTCGATTCCCGGTCGGGGAAACTCCCCGGGCAGGCGGAGCCCTTCAGCCCTGTAAGGCAATCCACCTACGTCCTGAGGACCTCGCTGCCACTGTCCAAGCTCGCTTGGCCCCGGCAGACGAACCTTAGGATTAAAGGGTGGGCTCAGTTCTGCGCGCACTGTGTCCCACCTAAAATAAATCCAATGCACAGGCTGGAAGGCGTACAAAGACCTTCCACAGATCTTCGTTCGCGAAGTCTGGCCATTATTTCAGCTAAAAGGAAGGAGAACGCTCATGAGCTTTTCAAGCCATCTTTTCTGCCTTTACTATAGCCCTTTGTAATCACAGTCTTAAGGAATGCTCAGTCTAGCTGTTCAGTTGGCTATGAAATTCTTTATCAATCTGTATGTTTTGCCCTGTGCAGAGCAAATAAAAGGGGAGGGGCTTCTTTAGTTAGACATAAACATAGAAAAATAGGACAAAATATAGCAGTCAGAACGGAATGCTGAATAAATGTGAATAACTATTTAGACTAAGAAAAAGCAAGTTCTGTATGATATGGAGACTTGACTATGCAGAGGTTCAACGTTTGTAGAAGCAGTCCACCAGAAAAATGTACTGTTCTGATAAGTTTCATATAAGATGAATCTGGTACACCACTGTAGGAAAAAAAAAAATAGGGCTGCAAAGTCTGAAAGTAGGTTCTGCAAGTGTGCAGCTGCTTTGTTGGCTTGGTCAGACATTCCTGTTCAGCTTGACAACCCTTCCAGCTTTACAGAGCTACAATTTCTCATATAATTGAAGGGATGCTTGTGAGTGAATACCTGGATGTATAGTATTCTGTCTGCCCAGGGTTTCTGTCTTCATGCTGGGAACATAATACACTGATCCTATATTTCCAAGTCTCTTGAGTTCTGAAAGCATTTAGCCACACAAGTGATTTTCTCCACATGAAAATAATGCCTATATGGATTACACCAGTATGTTTCCAGTCAGATCTGTAGAAAAATATCAATAAAACAAACAAACAAAAGGCCTAAACTCCTACCTTGAACCATTTTTATCCTGTTTTATTGAAAGGGAGTATGTGTGCAGCAGGGAGGACAGTGAAAAGAAAATTCTAGTACGTTGAAGATTTCCTTTGTTTAAAATGTCAGCAAATAAAAAGGAGACTGTCCCTGCAGCAATTTAAGCTGGTAGACAATGTTCATTCTTTCTATTTTAAATGCTTATTTAATAGCATTACCCAGACTGAAATTACCTTTTGGACAAATATAATACAAGTGGAACAAATAGCTTATATGCAGAGCAATTGAGTTGATGTTGCCATAGGAACCTTTATTTTTCTCTGACAGTATTTTAACAGTGTAACCTTAATTGCATTTAATAGCATGTGTAGTTTTTTCCTTGTGAGTATGCATAACTGAAACTCTGCAAGACTCAAAGTACTGCAGTGATAATTTTTTATACCAGTAAAGCTGAAATACTAATATGATCATGAAATTAATGCATTTTCCTCTGCATAGCTTGACTATTCCTTACCTATTTCTATTATAGTAAAGCCAAGCCAGTCAGGGTGTAGAATAAGTGATAACAACCTAGAAGAGACATGAGTGAGGGTGAACTTAACAGAAATCTGCAAAATTGTGAGTGATTAGAAGGGAGAGATGGACTGAGTGTTCAGATTTCCAGAGCTGGAAGCATCAAATTGAGTTAGTAAACGTGAGTTGCAAAGCAAAAGGTGAGGGTTTCATATATCATGAATAGTAGATGTGTGGAACTCCTTGCAAGAGGACGTTTGAGGTGCTAAAAATGTGTGTGGGCTCAGGAATAGATAGGATGTTCAGTTGCTAAAAGTAGCAGTAGCTGCATCTGTCTAAGGCTGTCTCTGAAGCTGGAAAAATTGGAGGTTGGGAGGGCAGTTGAAAAATGTTGGATAGTTCTGTGTTACCTGCTCGTGGCTGTTCTTGTGGATGGAGTCTTCAGCCGGAGAGGTGACTCCTTGGTCCGACCCAATATGGCCTCCTACCTTGTGTTACTAACATAGGTCACAACTTAATCTATCCCAATGCTTCTACTGGTGTTAGCAAAGAAACAGAGTTTCCTAAAGAAAGCAAGAAATGGGTGAAGAATGTGTATTGGTTATGAACAAAATGGATGTCAATCCCTTTGGTAGCTATACCTGCACATACTCAGGCATGCTTTTTGAATTGCTGTGTCACATGATTTAATGCCATCTGTTCCTCAGGTAGGTTCTCTTCTAATAGCTTAAACACAATTTTATTGGGGGCTGCAAAGGTATTTTCTTTCATTTCCAAAGCATTGAACACAGACATTAAGTTGTTTCCTGTGATGACCTCCAGTATTTTTAGGAATAAAGTAGTGAAACTTTGGCCTAACCTCTTGTTTTCAGCTGTGAAGTTTAGGTGCTTGGGGAAAAAAAAAGGTCAGTGGTTCATGGAGAGGACAAAATGTAGAAACAGATCAACTCTTTTTGCAAGGAGAAATGTATTGCTCTCCTGATTTTGCTGATTCTTTCCTTTTGTTTGGCATTTTGCAATAGCAGGATGTAGAAAGGATTCTGTTGTATCAGACCAGAATAGTGTAACAAAGCAGTAACATGGTTTAATTTTCCATGGAGAAGGCAGGCTTTTATCAAACTGTGTGGAGGAGAGTAGTAATGGACTAGATTTTCATTATTAATGTACTGCATGTCCCTAGTGAATTGCAACAGTGTGATGCTGTTGTTCTGTGAACAGTAGCAATAAATTGTATCATCTTTCTGAGCAAGGATTTTTGTTTGCAGTATGGAGGACTCCTTCTAGTCTGTAAAGCCAGAAGCAGCAAAATGCATTTTCTTCATCTCTGCATTGCTTTTGGAGCCAGCTTGTCTCCATGGCAACATGTTAGCCTGAAAGAGATGTGGAGACTAGGGAGGAAAGGAATGAGTTAGAGCCAGCCGGGCGGTGGTGTGTGTCCCTAACGTCAGCGCATCAGCCTTTTGATAGGAGGATTTTGTTAACACCCATCCAAGGCTCCTGTGCAGAGCTTCATTACAGGAGCCGACAGGGCATCTGCTTCCTTTCGGCATCCTTTTTCTAGTTTTTATTTTATTTTATTTTATTTTTTTCCCCAATACACTCTCCACATACCCCCTTTTATTTCAGTTGTGGCCTCAGTGAAGATGTGCAGCTCATTTTCAGCTTCCCGTGAGCTGCCTTGTGCTCTGGCATTTTTCAAAGGCAGGAAGGCATGGCTGCATTTCACTTGACCTTAGCAGCGAAGTGAAATCTCGTGCATGTCGCTGAAGGATACTGACTATGCAGAAATTTATTGAAGCAGATTATTATGAACTGGACTGGTATTATGAAGAATGTACGGATGGTAAATATTTCTTTCTAGTCTCTCATTGCAGAATTTGGAGCTTGTAAGCCTGGATCATCATTATTCAGTGGTTTTAAAAAGGAAACACCTTGAAGAGGGCAGCAGCCTGGTGTAGCAGAGATGCCCGCGTCTCTGTTGCACCTCAGCATCTCTTGTGAGCGTGCTGGAGGAGACTGCTGTATAGCTTCCTTGGTTTTGAAGGGAGTGGCAGAGGAGCATATGCACTGTATGAGCAATCTTTGGGCAGGGGAAGGAATATTTGAAAAGCTAACTGTATGTGTAATAATTCAGCTGAATTAAATTACCCCGACGGTAAGGTTTGCTTTTGGTTCGAGTTTTAAGTCTATGTTCTTTCTGCATTACCAATATCCTGTAATATGTACATATTTGATGTGTTAATAGGCAGTACATGTTTTGTCTCTGGTTATTTGTCTGTGAAAGACATTAAAAGCTGCGGATCCCTAAAAGCAAGCAGGTTAACTTTTTGAATTGGAAGAATTACAAACTCTGGCAAGCATTATCTTTTGTTCCTCTTGCAATTTTTATGTAATGTTTGCTTGGGTGATTATTTCTTTATCAGAGCACTGAATGTTTTCGTCAGGCACACAAGAAAGGCTAAGGAGTGGCTAAAACTGTATTCTCTGCAGTATGGAAAAATCAGAATTCCTTACTGATGGCACTCTGAAACAAAATGCAGCTTCTGTGAATGCAGTAGTTGTACATGGATTTTATTCTGATTGCAGAGCTGAGCTTAAATGAGGCAAGTGAAAGATCACACTAAAGCAAAGAATAGAGAGGAGTAAAGAGAGTAGGCCCGGGGGATGATGTATGTATGTAATACACAAAAATATTTCAAAGATATTTCTATGGTAGTGCTTTCATAACAGTATCAGAGGGGACATAAAGTGTAAAGATGAGAGTAACAAAATTTGAATAGGTTTTTATGGTCTTCTGAGTGGCATGTGCCTCCATTTGTTTCTCAGTCTAACTAGATTTTGGAACTGAACGCGATTTCAGAAGCTTGTCAAACTTGAACTTCTCTTACGTTTAGTTGATTATTCCTGTCCAAATGTTCAAAGAGAAAAGGTGCATATTTATTTGAGAGATCTGACCACTTTAGGTTGGATTGAATGCATTATGTAACCCTTATCCTCTAGGTTTAACCCTAGTAAATACTGTAGCATCTGATTAATCCACATGATGTAACAGGCTGAGTTCGCCTGCTTTTAGAAGCTTAAAAAACAGACCAGTTGAACTGTCAATAGANTTTTTTTATGGTCCTTTGTACGGTCCAAGTGTGATTTATGTGCAAGTGTGATGTGCCTGAATGTCTGAGCCAAGAGCTGAGCTGCTCATCAGTTTTGTCTTAAGGTGTGTGCTGCACTGTGGCAGTTCTACAGTCATGGAATAAGCAACAGGTGTTGGGCAAACATTTAAATCCCTGTGGAATCAGGACCTCACAGTTGGTCTGATTCTGGGCTTACAAGTTTTCTTGTGAGTGGTGAGCCCCTGCCCAGCATACTTCTTCCGTGAGCCGAGATCTACAGAGAGCTAGCTAGACTATGTGCTGGCTGTCTGCTTGAAGTTCTCCCTTAAGAGAAAGCAGAGTTTAATGTCTGATAGTGAAATATCTCCAGCAGGTAAGACATAATGCTTTATTACATTTTTATATTATTATTATTTTGTAATTAAAATACTGATTTTTACATGATGAAGCATAGTGCTGCTGTCAGTCCTCTCTCAGGTAAATGGTAATCTCCTGGGGTTCGTAAAATTCTATGGGGTTTAGCTTTCTTTTGCTTCTCCTAGTTCAGGTGTGTGAGAGAGAAGGATTTGAGAGGTACTGTGGAAGATAGTTTTTGGCCTTTGATATGGGCATATTAATTTGGGTTTAAAATAGTATTGGCATTTACCATTGATGGAGAAAGCTATTCTAATTGTGGCAGGAGACAGAAGGCATTTTTATAGGAAAAAACCTGGAGCTCATGACATAAGAGATGCCTGTCTCTTAATGGATTTTTTTATTTTTCTGCCATGTATTTGTTAATACCAAGAGTCATTTTCCTGAGATTCTTTTTACATTCAGTAGAGCAAGATAGGCAGTTGCAGCTCAGCTGACCTGTTTTGAATATCTATTTTAAGATAAATTGAAGCATAATTGGAGAGCCAATTTTTCTGCCATAAATGGATTCTCTGGAGCTCAGATGTGTGTGAGCATTCAATTGTGAATCCCAACCCAGATCACTCTTTCTGGTAAATATAACACTGGAAAACAGTGGGTGGTTCATTAAAACTAATAGAAATCATCACAAGAATCATCAATTACAGAATTATTTCTGTGATCAAATTGTTCATGCATTCTTTGTCAGAGATCATTGGGGCTCACAGATTTCCATTTAAAAAATGTGACTTCATTTAGTTTCCTTTATTTAGTAATTATGTCAACAGCATCTGGTTTCTTGTTCTTCAAAGAAAAAAAAGCAGTCTAAAATTACATCAGGGTATAAGTTTTAATGCTATTATTTAACTTAAAAAGTAATGAAGTGATGCATTGTTAACTCAGATGTAATGAATTTCTGTAATGAACAACATAGTAAGGATATTCCAACACTGGAATGGGCTGCCTGGGGAGGTGGTGGATTCTCTGTCCTTGGAGGTATTTAAGAAGAGACTGGATGTGGTACTTTGTACATGGTCTAGTAACTGCAGTGAAGTGAATCAAGAGTTAGAGTTGATGATCTCAGAGGTCCTTTCCAACCTGACTGTTTCTATGATTATATGATATCTTCAACTTATATTTGGTGGTCAAAAATATTTTTTAATACCTTGCAAGGGCAAATGAAAGAATGCTCAAAATTTACAATTTATAAATCTTTACAGAGACTTTACAGGGTTGGAATAATTAATTAATTAGTTTACATAAGGTCCTTTCCAACCTGAATTTTTGGTAAAGTAGTAGTATTTTAGGAGTAGATGGAAATAGACAATAGAATGTCATACTCTGTTTGAATCACTGGTGTTAGTTAACGTGACAATATATTGAAACTTCTGTGAGTAACTACAATACTGTGCTTTTTAGATACATGTTCAAGTACAATATTTTATAATATGAGTGGCAGTTGTCACCTTACTTGGCATTAACAAAATATATTGTGTGGGTGGAATGGGGAGAGGGAAAGTAGCTATTTTCGTAGTAGACAGAGCCGATGACAGAGAAAAGGTCAACCTTATGTAGACTCTTACCATGAAAGATAACAGTATAAATGTCTAGGTTAATTTAGGTGGTTTTTTTAGAGAAAAACAAATACATTCTTAAAAAATCCACACACAATGCAACTTGCTTGGAAAAAAAAATACAACACCCCCTCAAACTACCAAATGTCTAAAGAGATATGTATATACTCCTAAAAATCTTTATGAACAGGCTTGTCCCCTTCTCTCTCTCTTAGGCCAGTATATGTCTAATGAACAATGCTTTCTAGAGAAATCCAGGTTGACTTTAGATCAAATTACTTTTCTTGTAGTTTCTTCCATTACTTGTTTATTTCTACCTCAACAATTCCACGCTAATGCGTAAGAGTTCTATTGTCTACAGTTCCAGATGACTTTGAATGTGCAATTGACTCTTTCCTCCTTCTTTTGTTGGCTGTAAGTTTTGGCAATTTCTTACGAAGGAAATGGTGTCTTTTCCTTTTTTCCCTGCCAATCACTGGTTTTACCTGTTGGTCACACATGCTGAAGCTTTCAACCCTTTTTGTGTTTGCCACCTGTTCTATTTGCAGTTACTATTTGGAGCTTTTCTCCTCTATTCTGTTTTTCACTCCACTGAATCAATTATCAGCAAGCTCCCTAACTTTCTTTTTAGCTGAACAATAGTGAAGAGTGTTATTGCTTCTTCTCTTTGATCTCTTATGAGTGGTTACTTATCTTTGACTTGCTGGTATCAGTGTGGTGACCCATCATCTCCTCCATACATTGGCCCCTTTTGACTCCATCCCTGTGGACGGAGTAACCCTCGTGTTACTCTGAATGTTAGTTGATGCTGACACTGGATATGCCATTGAAATCTTTGAGAGTCTTACGAGTGCCTTTATCATGCACTCTCTGAAGCAGCCCTTGCTCTATGGGTATGCAGCTAAAATTCTCATTCTGGTTAATCTTGCTTTGCCCCTATGTCCTTTATACTTGATAAATATGATTGCCTGAGCGGCTCAGGCAAACACATATAATTGTATAATTGTTGATACCATTTTCTTATTTTCTGCTTTTTGCTATGTCACTTCTTTTTCTTTATTCCTTCATTGATTCCCTGTTCTTTATCCAGTCAGACCTAAGCTACTTGAACTTAAAAGCCACAAAAGGCAATATACATTTCAGTATAGAGGTATTTTTTGTCTTCAGTCTGCTCAGCTGCTAAATATCTGGATAAGTGTCTTCCCACTTCATCCCATTGCTTTTCATTTCTGCAAGAGTAACATGCTGTCCTTTTGATTGAATGACAGAAGACAATTCGTGTGGGACATTGAAAGATTGGGAAACGTGTGAAACCTTTAAAAATTTGAAAAAACTAACTTTGTTTGACTGTATATATTAATAGGAAGCACACGTTCAATGACCAAGTTATCTCCACCCTGAAAAGCCCACCCCAAAATACTCACATTTCTTCACCAACGTTTTACATCTGAGTGCTGCCATTTTGCCTACTGTTTTTAGACTTGTTTGCTTACAGAGAATCTCTTTGTTCTAAATGCAGCATTGTTAGTAATAGCTAATTGTGCCCAAGCTAGATATTTTATATTGATAAGGGAAGGTTAAAATAATTTGAATGCATTGGAGTTCCTTGGAAATAATGAGTCAGGATATGAGGGTTTGTTTGTATTGTGTCCAGCCTCACCCTTCTTCAAACTAGCTCCCGGTTTGTGTGTTTCCTGTTTCATTACAAAGTTGCTGAAGACACTCTGTACCTTAGTATAAGCATTGCCCGAGGAGTGTGTCTCTGTGTGCTTTGAGCACTGCAACCCACTTAACAAGCTTCCTGACAGGAGTTAAATGTCTCCAGCCACTAATTCAGAGTGGTGATTGCAGCAAAGATACCAAGTGGCAGGCCATAAAAAAGAACGTTCATTCCAATATGTTCTGAAAGGCCCTGAGTATATGTTTTACAGGAAATATTAAAAATCTCTTTTGAAACTTTCCTGATTAGATTGTGTATTTTCAGAACTGTATACAATTTAGCACTTTTAAAAACATTTTTCTCCGTAGCCACTTATTGTTTGGCATTTGTTGGAAACCTGGCTTATAACCTTTAGCAAGCAAATACTCCTATACTAGTAAAGGGGCTTAATGCAGAATACACTAAAAATGAGTTGATAGTGTGAGGGTGGGACACACATTCTTTCTCCACCCATTATAAATTTGCATCAGCATTTATTTATTGCTGATATCAAAATAGGTATTGCAACACTTTTTCTTGGCCTTTGAATGTCAGAGAACTCCTGTGTGGTATGAGTTAACATGAATCATAGTTCAGAAATCAACTTGTGGGAATGTTGATTTACTCTCTGTTTATTGTCATGTATACTGGGCAGCAACATGCCTGTCTTCAGTGTGTCTCCTTTATAAACTACCTGGTTAGCTGTAGTTGAACACTTGTCAAGATCAGTAAAACTACATCATGTTTGACAGGGGTGGACTTTTCTGTCCCTAAGTTTTAAAAACTACTTCTTGCATTTTTGATTACTCTCTGAATTTCCATTTTCCAGCTGTTACTGAAATGTAATAAATTGACACTGAACGGCTAGTAGAGACTTACTGTCTGATTGTAATTATTTTTTTAAGAGTTTTGATTCACTGTTACAGGTGTGAACTGAAGATACAAAAAAGCTCTAAGGTATAAGAAACCAGATGTGATCCTAATTACAGTACTATTAAAATTATATCTTTTAATGTAATGATGTGGGGAGAAAGAGAGCAACCCTGTTTTTTCTCCCCAGCTGAGTTGCTGAGGCTATTGATGCTGCTGGATATTGCAGTAAATTTTGACAGTGAAAGGTTTAAGTTTAAATAGTAAGATTCAAACTCATTCAGAAATGAGTGTTGCACTCCTGTGTGTTTCATATCCTTTGGCTAATATTTATATGAACATTGTTACATTGATTTTATAATTAAGAGTTTAAAACTTAAAACAGAATCATTCATCATAATTGTATAGAATTAGTTCCTTCCCATCTCATCCTGCCTCATACTTCCTCACCACTAGAGAAACAGTAATAGAGAAATTGTTCCTACGTGACCCAAACTGTTGCTTTCTGCTGGCTTGTAACGTAATGTTTGTCTGTCTCCCTAGCACTTATGTGCCTCCAGAGGGTGATGACTGCCTTTGCCTCACAGTGCCCCCACTGTGTCTGCAAATGCTTTGCCTCATGACGCAGATAGGAGTGCTTTCTGCAAGTAGCAAAGGGCACCTGTTTGCTATTGAAAGTAAGGGAGGTAGCTTGGCAAACATTAAATATCTATACCTGCAAAAAGTTAAATAAGAAAGTTAACCTGCCCTATGTGTGTAGTCAAGATTAGCAAATACAACCTGTTGGAAAGCAAGAGGTCTGAGCATGGGAGATTTGTTTTTTGTTGAACAAAGAAATGATATGTACACCCTTGAAAATTCTCCACGGTGCCATATGTAGACTTGTGAGATATTTCTTTTCCCACAGCAGACTAAGAGTAAAGATGACGGTGAAAATCATGGTATTTGACAGTGATATGTCATTTAAGTGCTTTGTACAAGTGTAATCTTCTTTTTGTAAAAGCAGTAGAAACCTCCTTTCCCTAACCTAGTTCTTCACACAGTGGTTTTAGTGTGTGGTGGACGCTGCAGTCAGACTGTACAATAGCCCCAGGTATCAAGATCTCTGCTGGGTGGGATTGGCATGTGTGCATGTACAGGTTCAGGCTTCACTACTCAAGTGAGATCTATGTTACTTGCACCATTGGGCAACCTGAGAGGTGATTTATAACTCTCCGACGGTGCACACCCTTCCCAGGTGTGACAGTCAGAGGCTGGGTCAGACTTCTGTGTGGAGACACTTGTGGGGAGCTACCACTGCTCTTGTTAGAGCAGGGGCAGAAGAGAACCTTGTTGACGTGAGCAGTGCTAGGGAGGAGGCTTTTAACCCACTAACTTTGGCTGAAAGGTTAGTGGAGCTTTTGAGCAAAAACTGGCTACTGCAGAACCGGTGTAAGAAACAACATAAACCTTTTAGTAATTATTAGACAGATGGTCTCTTCCCTCCTCCACCCCATCTGTACAACACAAAGCTGTTGTGCTAAGGACAAATACTCCAGTCACTCAGGAGCTCCCTGGCTGAGCATGTGATTAAGGAAAGATGGTATCCTGCTTTGTGGAGACCTTTCTTTGCTCTCCCAGAAGATACAACCTCCGAGGGAATGACTTCCCATCTCCTGTGAGATTAAGGCATCATATCGTGTCTATCTGGGATAACTTCAGCAATGTCAGTAAACGAAGAGGAAAGCTATGAATATGACTATGAAAAGGAAAATAAGAGGGAATGTGCTTTTGACAGGCAGAGTCTTGATATCTTGGAAGAAGGTACTTTTAACCTTTTGTTTTTAAACTATTATGGTAGTAGCATATGGCAACATATAAATGATCTGACTGATGTCTGTGGGTTAAATCTACTAAATTTTGGTTTTTTTAATGTGTAGCCAGTACATTTGGATGAAATATTAAGAAAATATTAATAAAAATAAGATAAATCTTAATTTATGTATACTTCTTTAAAGAAGAAATACATGGTCAACAGGTTTAGGCTGTGCAATACCTATTTTGTAATGGAATTGTAGTGTGTTTTTTCATATGCACATCAACTGTGTGTCATATGAACCTTAAGTTGCCATTTCCAACAGATGCTTCTAAAGGAACAGAGCAGCATTTTGTGCTTACCCATGAATTTGAAAGCAGAGAGACAGAAATGATCCAAGTGTGGAATCTTATGACTTTCAATAAAACAAACAACCCAAAAATCTTGTTATACATTGTGGAAATAATGGACATCTGCTGTATTGCAGGCAATTGACCTGTTCAGGTGGGAATGGGAATGTGTGTGCTTTGAAAATCCTCCTGTGCACCTGCTCTATAGAGAGGGTACCTATGCTAGGGCTGCTTTCAGCCAATCTGGCAACCGTTTTTCAGGGCTTCAGGTACCAAAAGCCGAATGTACCATTTCTGTTGGTTCATGTGTTGCAAGTTTTGCTCTAAAATAGCAGTTTTGTGGCAGGGAACTGTTACTTCCAAGTACACCATGATAAGACTGATGTAAGGATGCATTGAAAGATTGTTAGCACAGAGAATGCGACCTGCTGTGGATTTGCACCCTTATTCACCTCGTGGGAAACATTTGCTGTGTCCAGAGTCTTGGTGAATGAAGTGTGGTCTTTGAATCCTGTTGCAGAAGACTTCCCCATAAAAACTTCCTCACAATCAAATACTTCACCTGGTTTTCAGACTTACATAGTTAATAAATTATCCGTCTTTCCTGTTGTGGGTCTCTGAAGGAAGCTGAGATAATTTGTGTGTCTGTGCAATAAAGAAAGCTGCTGGAGAGAACACTGGTAAAAGGAAAATTTAAAACTGGGGATTGGGGTAGAGAGGAAACTTACCAAGAGAGGCCTGACATTGTTTTATGTTTTATTCCTTGTTTTTTAGTGATTAAATGGTTTCTGAAGCATACATCATCCTATTCTTATTCTTCCTGTCGACTTTTTTTCATCCAGATCTAAGGACAGTCTGAAGCTGTTGTTGATTTTGAGAGAAAAAAAAGTTGAGTTTGAGCTGGGATAAATTTAGCCCTGTGTTTCTACAATGTCTTCTTCTCAAAAGCTCAGTAGGTTTTTGAAATGCCTTCTAAAGATGCCTTCTCCTTTCCACCTCTATGTTCATGTCACCTACACATTCAGTGTAGCATACAGATACACAAAAATGTTAGGTGGTATTTCTATTTACATTTGCATGTGGGCACACTTACAAAGGGTAGTATTTCTCTTAAGATAATGGATGAGTCAATCTATAAGTGAAGCAGCTGGAAATGTCAGCATGTAGCCTTTTCATGCTGAACAAAAACATTTTAACCATGTCTGGCTATAAATCTGGTATCAGAAATGGAAAATTTGAGGATATGTTTCACTTGAACCATTTATAGTTATTGAAAGGAAGAGGATAAAAAATGTGTAATTTTTTATGTTTGGCCTACTCCATGTACAGAATGTGTACTTCTTGACTATTTTTTTAATGTAGTGAAGTTTTTCTTGGTCCTGCCATTTTGATCTTGTAACTGCCCTCAGTCCTGTTTCTGGAGCCTGTCACTGCCTTACACCTGGTAGCATTACAGAGTTGGCTCTCTTGATGAGGATGGGAGGCACCTTCATAAAAGTGGGCAGAACAGTCCTGGAGTCAGTGCATTGCTTTGGAGCTGTTGCCTGACAGCAATATGTTTACCCTAAATTTGATAAGCTGATCTCAGGACTGACTGCAGTGAAACTTTGCTCAGGGATATCTGTTGATAGCGTCTACTCAGTTTTTGTTCGTAAAGGAGCCTGAGCTGTGAAAGGACGACGTGTCAGTTTTCTTTGATTACTGATTTGCTGCATGAGCTGTTTCTAAAAGGGGGCTGTGTTTTGATTTTTGCTTTTACAGCTGAGATAGGAAAAAAGACTATTACCTATTTCAGACCTATGATGGCAGCCAGTCATTACTATTTCAATTTACTAATGTAACAAATTAGAAGTCCTCTCTATCTAAAGTACTTGGTACTTCTTGACAAAGAATCTATCTAAAATTTAATTAAAAAGAAAAAAATAAGTCTTGGGATCACTGTGAAAATCTTAAGTTCAGGTACTCCAGGGGTCAGACCATAAGAACATGTAAAATATCTGCTTTATCTTACAAAGACATTGACTTTGTAAGATAAAGGACATACTCTGGAATCTGTAAACAGTAAAGCAAAAAGAAATGGAGACTAGTAATTCTTGAAAGCTTTGGCACAACCAACCCATTCCAAAGAGTTGGAATAGGAAAAAAACCCGCCTATTTAAGAAAGGAGACAACTGACATTGCATGGCTTATAGGCTTGTAACTTCATTTTAGTATTTTTAAATGTTTACAGTCTAGATCCTGGTTTAAACCTCTCACCCACTTACTAGTTGCATTGACTACAGTCAAAACATTTCTTGACAAGAAATGAATGGAAGAGAATGTCGGGACAGTACCCCAATGGCTAACAATAAGAAATTCTGCAAAAAAAATTTAACTTTTAACAGAAAAGCTATGCTAAGCAGTATCTGTAAATGACGTATCCGTTAAGGCAGTGGTGAGTTCTCTCCAGAGACTATTTCTTATCTCCTTAGTTTCATTTTGTGGCTATATTTTCTAAGTTACCACATTTGATCTGCACTTGGCTAATAGAAGGAACAAGTGTGTGATGTTTTTGTTGACATTTCTTTTAACTTGATTTTTCACTCATCACAAGAAAATTCAATGCCATTTGTGTCCTACTTAGAGGAAGTACTGTCAAACGATTCCCTACCTAAGGTTTCAGGTATAAGCTTTAGAAAAGAATTAGCAGCAGAAAGTTTTCTTAATAAACCTGAGATTAATTAATAACAAGAGTTTGTATCTGAGTCTTTAATATTGGATTTGCTAAGCTATCTGAATACTGTAGAGAGAAAGGGTAGTAAACAAGCACCCTTTGAACCATAGCCTTGAATGGCAAGATAAAATCTCTTTTTCTAGAAGCATCAGTAACTGCAGCTTAATATTAAAAGATTTATTTGCAAACTGTGCCATTGAAATCACAGTAAGGTAGTCTGTAACACTAAAAAAAAAAAAATCTATTGACATTGTCTGTTGAACTGCTGACTGTGTATCGCTCACATCTTCATGTTCTTCCAGACTCCTCCACGGAGCTCGCCCACAGTGTGACCTGACAGTTGTGAAGCAGTTGGCGCGCTGTGACCGCTCTTTATCCCTCTAACCAGGGTCACAGCCACCCGCTGAAATCCCCGTCTGCCTTCTGGAGCGGCCGGCCTGCTCCTGTGCTTGGGAAGCAGTGGGGAAGTCTGGGGGGAACTGCTGGTGTGTAATGATAAGATTCAGACTTCTAGCAAGTCGTGCCTTAGAAGCACATTCTTCAAGCTCCAGTGACAGTAATCTCTTAGCATTTTTAAGCTCTTTAAGTGAGCGTGTTTTATTTAGGTTGTCTCAAATGTGACAGGCAACAGCAGACCTGAAGCCTTTGCCCCAGTTTAGCCAGCGCTGCCAAAAACGCGTCTTCAGTGGAGGAGAAGCTATGGTGTTTATCTGTGTTGAGTCTTCCTAGTCTGTGTCAGTAACAGCTGACAGCACCTTTTAGGTATAATTTTTCTGAATTTGTTCGAAAGGTAGTATATATAATATGGCACAGTGTCAGAATTCCTCATGAGCTTGGCTCAAGTCGATGTAGTGCTCACAACTAACCAGTACCAGAGCATAACTATCAGTGGCTCTGAAACTGAAGCTGTGATTTTTAGCAAGCGCTTTATCCTTGAGGTGTAAAAATAGCCTTTCAGAAATTAATCCAACATGAGCTGAGGAGTCGGGTCTGCCAGGGTCTTTGATTGCCAAGTGGCAGCAAGGAGCATGGCTGGTCAGTCAGCACCACTGTGTGTGTGCTGTGCCTCGCCATGTGTAAGATTTAGGATGCGAGGCACTTGCCATTGTATCTTCAGTGTTTGGACAGAGCTCTGAGCAGAGGGGAGGGAGACAGAAGCTGTTTGTGAGGCAGGGCTTCTGATGACTGAGCAAGAATATGGTAGGCCTTGCCACAGTTAAAGGCTTTGGGTAGGGAACTGTTATGAAAAAAAGCAGTGTCCTCTCCTGCCACCCTGACAGTAAAAAGTATTACTGAAATGACTGGAGATCTGTGCTCCAAGAACAGTATTCCTTTCCTCTGCTGTGGTTTCTGAGGAAGTCAGTTGTGGTAGTAGGGAAATTCTCATGTACTAGGACCTTCGCTGTTAGACTCTATAATTATACAGGCCAGTATTATCTGCCCCAAAAGTGAAATTACAATAACATCTTTGCACCGCAATGTTACCCAGTAGTTTGAAATAGATGGGCAGAGGAGCAGTGGCTTCTCTCTTTTGGTTCTTTAGTTTGTCCCAGGTTGATAGGTCTCAAAAATTACAAGGGAATATGCATTTAGGAGAGATGTAAGGGAGCAGGAGCTGAGGACACCTGTGACTGCTGGCTCCTATGATTCATATTTTTGCTGCCTTCTACCTGAATCATTTGTTTAGTGGATAGTTCATTCCAGAAGATGTCAACAGTGTTAGTCCTGTTCTCCTTCCCTTCCATGGCTATTTTATCTTCCTGGAAACATACCTTTCCTCCAAGCAACGTGCTTAGTTGTGTGACTTTCTGGGACCAATCCAGGAAGGTACATGTGTTTCTCCATCTCCCTGAGCATCTTCAGCTTGGGAATCAGCGCTTAGTTGTTGCCGAGCTCAGGGCCTGAAAGAGGCAGAATACATCCTTTCCGCTGTACTCACAGTTGGAAAAACACAGGAATGTGGGTATCAGTAAATTTGCAAGCCTTAGGAGAGTGTGAAGATGGTGCTAGGTACTTCAAGGCAGAGGAAATATTTGATCTGTGTTTGATTTGATTTGTGCGTTTGGCTTTAAACTGCAAATATGTCCCTGGTAGTATGTATTTGGTGCTGTTATGAAAATAAGGTGATGGAAGCTTTCTCTGTTCCTTGTTTCTTGTTCTGGATCTGTGACACTGGGTTCAAATTAGTTACCAAAGCACATTTTTTAACTTCCTTTTTGGAATTCTGTGGTTCCTCCACTTGCTGTAGCATTTTATTGTGTTCTATTTTATTCTTTCTGTGTTGTCTATCAGCCTTCTCCATTAGCTGAGAGATGCAAAGTGTATTTGATTTAGCTGTTTGGATGCATCCATGCATTTAGACACTGTGCTCTCTATCACCCTCAAGCAAAACTACTACTGCTTAGCAAGTGAGCAAAACCAGGTCAGCACTGTAGGTTTTGCATTACAAGGCACTGTCCTTCATTTGCTCTTGTTTTATCTTTACAGGTGTGTTACCAGGCTCTTACACTCATGAGAAACTCCAGGAGCCTAGAAACCCGCTCAGCGGGATCTGTTAGAGATGTGCAGTGAAAGGGGTACTTTTTCCTCTCCATGTGTCACTGATCACACCTCTAAGTGATTTTTCTAAAATAGTATGTCTTTTTCACTGATAGATTTTTTTGATCACCAAGGAAATAAAAGTTACTGTACTAGGAATTGGCCAAATGTTATCTTGTAATCCGTGGAGGCTGAATCACAATTTTTAGACATTTTTGACTTTTCTTTTATTTTTTAATGCTGCTTCTGAATTGCATTCTCCCCTCAGTTTTCACCTTCTCTTCCCCACAAGCCTTGTTGGTTTCTGAGTGATGGAAAGCAACACCTCTTTACAAGTTTGCCTTCCTTCAAAAAGGAAGTCCTTGCTTTAGTTAGTGGCTGTGTTTCCTCTGTATTGTATCTAGTATAGTAGTATGGGCGGTAGTTGACTGAAGGAGGCAGTAAACTTCAACTTCTGTTGAAGTTTATTTCCACTTGGATGCTGAAGAGGATGCATAAGAGAACATTTCTGCTTTGAAACCCTGTCACATGGGCAGAACCGTATATGAAGAGCTCTGTTTTAACAATGACCAAAAGCACTTTGATGAAAATTTCAGAATATAAAAGCTCTTGGTGACTAGATTATACTTCCCTGCTAGTAGCATCTGTTGTGATAAGGCTGTGGTGTTACCGTGCCACATTAAAGTTTACATGGGAAGTCCTGAAGCAATAACCAAAGGAGTAGCCACAGAAATCAACCTTTATCACTCTCCCAACTGAGTGACTTCAGCCTGTCTGTGGGAACACCATCCTTTTATCAGCTTGGATATTAGGAAGGCTCTATATTCACCTGAATTAGGACGGTGTGAGGTTGCCAGTCCTACTTGGTGGAGATTGTTAGTGCTGGGTACAGCGTTGAAATGATCTTGCTAATGAGAATGTCAAACATTATTTTATAGTAGTGGTGGAATGTTGTAACCAAGGAAACTATTTAGTGTGCAGTTGTTTTCGAAACCTGCTAGCGTCAGAGTTTCTGATAGATGTTTTATGGCATGACTTATGAACTTGCTATATTTAAAACAAAATTGAGTTTACGGTGATACCAATTTGTTTTGTGTGTGAATAGTCTTCTGGACATTGCACCTTCTGTCTGTATGTGAAGTTTTCACAGCAAACCTCTTTATTATAGCTGATCTTCTCTTCAAGTTACTGCATTTTTTTTTCTGTGAAATCCTGTTTAGTCTGCTTTTGACTAGTATAGCTTATAGTTTACAGATGTACTGTATTTTTGCTTGTGTAGTGGTGTAATGTTTCTCAGATTATTACTTTTTACTCTTAACCACTTTCAGGCTTGATTATTTGCAGAAGTGCAGTTATCTTTTGAATACTTCTGAATAGCATTCTTCAGAGTTCACTGGCACTCCTGGTGTCACCAAATATTGTAAATGTTTTCAGGATGTGATCCTCAAAAGTAGAATTAGAGAAATAGGAAAATAAAGAAATTGAGCTTCTTCCCATAGTTTAAGCAATTTTCTCATGTTTAGATATGGAAAAAAAAATCCTGCAGTATTTCAACAGACACCTAAGTGCTGTTGCGTTCGATATATTATTGATGTGCCTTAGTGGTGATCAACTGTGCATTTATGTATATGCAGATTGTATATTTATAAATTGGGTAGTGTTGTTTCCTTAGTGTGATGGACTGTCTCCTGGTAATGTTACTGTACAGTTGTTTTTTTTGTTTTCCCTGCACGATTTAAATCTTATTAGGTCTTATCTGTCCCTCCCAACCTCCTGTCCCCCCTCCCTGCCTTAATGTTCACTAGAACAACATTAGCTAATCTGTCAGACTGAGTTTTAATTGACATTGTCAAGGGTAAATCCCCTGAAGACCAATTCATGCTACAGCGGCCTGATAACTCACGGTCCATGTGATCCACTGAATGTCATTAGCAGTCCTTTTTTGTCCATAATTACAGGGTTTGAGGAATAGGTATAGCTGAAAATAAAAAGGGTAGAAGGGTAGAGCAGAAAGTGCTGTTGTTTCCTGTGATTGTTGGTGGGTTTTTAGAGAACTTGTTGATTTCTAGATTAGTCAGTATAGCTTCTTAAAGGATCACCTGTTGGTGGTAGACTGAACTGCTGCATACTTTCTTCAGTGTATCAGAACTTTTGGTTCCACCTTAGTGATTAATCATCTCATCCAGTCGAAGTAAATATTGTTTATGAGTGACACTGTGGTCACTGTGGTGTGGTCTGGGAATTAAAAGACTTGTTTCTTATTTTACATGCATTTTGTATTTACTTTGCTGTCTTGTACCATAAAACACAGTTCTTACCAACTTAATATGACATAGTATCTTTCTGTTGAACAGTGTTCCTAACAGTATTAGACTTGCTTATTCATGGAGTGACTCTACTGCATGTCATACAATGACTAGGTGACATGATAGAATGAATCCTAATTGTGTGTCTAAGAACATCTGTTTTGGCTTCTTGATTTTTTTTTTGTTTTGTTTTGTTTTTTCATTTTTTTTTTTAATATAATAAACTCAAGACATTTGTATTCAGGGAAGAAAGTTTTAACATTTTATCACTTTGCCAGTGACAGCAGCAAATGCTCATTACAAGAGAACATTTGCATTCTCAGTGTAATGTGAGGCTCTGATAATTTTTTTAAGGGTGGGTTTGGATTCTTGGGGGGGGTTGTTTGTTGTTTTGTTTGATTCAGGATTTTAGCTCTTGATATGCTTACCCAAAAGTTGATGTAAGTACTTTTTATGATGAAAACTTATGCACACTTATCTTAGAAGGATATTTCTTGCAAATTATAGGAGTTGGACTTCTATGATCCTTGTGGCTGCCTTCCAACTCAGGGTATTCTGTGATTCTGTCCCAATAGTACTGCCAATATGATTAATCTTTTGTTTTATTTCCTCACAGTTTTATGTGCTGAAAGAGTGGGCCAGATGACTAAAACATACAATGACATAGATGCTGTAACACGTCTTCTTGAAGAGGCAAGTATTACATCTCTTTAAGGATCTATACACAGTTGGAGAAAGCAGTACAGAAATTTTATGGTGCCACTACTCAAGACTGTTTGTTAGACTATCCTCTCATGAGGAGGAATAAGCGCTTTGAGTGTATGTACACTTTACCTCATTGGTAAAGTAAATATTCTTTCTAAGTAAAAGTCCTTTGTTTACCTCAATCACATGTATTCATTACTTGTTCTTTCTTTTCAGTTGAGACCTTTTAACTTGTTCTTGGACAAATGTTTTCCCTAATGAATGAGAAGGAGGGGGAATCATCTTAAAATGACACATATTTTTAGAGTACATTTAAAGCTAAGAGTAACATTCTTGATGGATTTATTCACTTCAGAAAATAATGAAAATTAAGTGTACAGTCTAGTATTCATAATTATTATCTCAGATCATGTCTTTCCAGAGAAGTAGATAGACACAAAATTAGAAAATTAGTCTCCTTTTCTTTGTCTTATGTTTGGTTGGTTGGTTTGATTGTTCGTTCTGGGTTCTTTTAATGCCATTCTTATGTAAGCTGTTATTCCTGTAGTCCTTGGCACTCAAGAAATGTCAAAAATCAACTGTCACAGTACGACACTTCTGTTCAATAAATATAATAACAAATCATTTGAGTGAAATTAGCTGCTATTCTGCAGTGAACTTCAGCAATGATTTTCCAGAGAATGTTTGTGAGTAATTCTTTAGATGAAAACTAAATAAATACGAATTGTATTAGTTCGTGGCTGAGGGTAATGTAATCCTTCATATTTAATTGCTTGCTTATTGCAACAGTGTCAAAAATGGGATCTATTTAACCAAGATACATTGAATGGTCTGTTCTTCCTCTAATTCTGCAAGGAAACAAGCATGGCAATGAACACTCACATCTCACACCTTAATGCAGTGCAGTCTTCTTACATTTTGTGCTTGGAACCAAGCCCGTTTAAACATCTCTTTATGAAATACATGTAAAAAAGTGATGCTTTACACAAAAGACTTGTCCTGGCATAATTCATCGGTTTGTAGTAACAGTCTGTTACCTCTTTGTGTCCTGCTCCCTTTGCCTTGCTTGGCTGAGATTTGCTGCATTTGTTCTCTGGCTCCTTCTAGTAATGATGCAGCATTCTGCCAGACTGTTTCCTCCCATGAGTCCATGCAGCCGAATGTCTATAGATCCAGACATCACACTCATGGAAGCAATGCTTGGAGGACTTGCTGAGCCAGTGTTTTAAACTTTGTACTTTGCCACCTGTATGATGGCAAGGGAGAAGGGACAGGGGTGTGTAATATGTGAAACTTTAATAAAAAAATACTTTCAGTGAGACTTTTTGTTTTATATGACCATCACTTCTGATGAGGTTACTCTCTTCATAGGAGAGGTGCACTTACAGCACCTTTCTCTGTTCTCCAGATAATGACCATCGCAAGACATTACATCCATTTGCAGAATTTAATTCATTCTGTTGCCTTCACACACATAAATGAGCAAAAGAACAAAACCTACCCCTTGTCTGTCCTTCATGTTGGCAAGCTTCAAATGATTGCATTACAAAGTTGATAGTATGAAAGGTGCAGCATTTGGGAAGATAGGAGAGGGAAGATCTCTAAACAACATGTGTGCATGTGCAGATATTTTGAAAATCTGTGCCTGTTGTCCTGAAATTAAGCAAAGGGAATGACACCAGGCCTTCCTGGGTACACGGTAAGAAAAGGAGCAGATTCGTTTATGAATGCTTTCTCATCCCTTTCTAATAATAGTGTAAATGTGTCCTGCTTCCCAGTATATATTTTTTTTTTTACACATTGCTGTAATAAATCAGTTTCTTATCACTGTGACTAAGAGATCTGTCCCCAAACTGAGATTTAGAGCTGAATTGCTAAAAATTGTGTAGGAAGACTAGGGAGGTTAATTGAAGAGCCTGGAAATGCACTTCAATGCCTCAAATGTGAGATTAGAAACCTTGCTGCTAGATAGCTCTTACTCTGTAGTCAAAACTGTAGCAATATATTTCTTCTACTTTGTATTTATGAAGTGAGCCAAATTGATACATAAACCAAATGGTTTTTTGGGTAACTTCATGAGATCTATTGTTCTGAAAGATTGTACATCAGATTGAATGAAGATTTTATGGCTAGATAATGCCTGTAGTTTTCAGTGCAAATATAGGTCTGACCTTCAGAAACCATTTGGAAAACACTATTTGTAGATGCAGCACTGATCAATAACCTCTCTTTTTGTTTACTGGTTATTATATGACTTCTTTTTCTACTATGAAAGCCTCTTCATTCAAATTTGTTGACTTCTAATCCATGTGACCAGAAGCTGTAGGTTTTGTAGACTTTGTCATTAATGTATACATGTCATAAGGGAGCATTTAGTCATAAAATCTGGATGATTTTTAGGGCCAGTAAAGAAGTCCCAAACAGTATTTTCAGTAACAGGGAGAAAATTCTTCCTCAAATGGTGTTGAACTAAAGGTATGTGTGGAGTTAACCAGAGCTCCATTTTACCACTATTTTAAGGATCTAGTAGTTGAATAAGAAAATGATAAATAGAAATTCTTAATGAATGGCACAAAATTCTGTGCATTTTACCATCCTCTCCCAGGCAGATTACAACCCCATGTATCAGCTTCTGCAAAGCTGAGACATCCATAGGTACATGTCAAAAGGATAAGCTTCTAGTTTCTGTTACATGTGGTGAACTGTCAAGAACTCTGTGCTCACAGAGGAGGGGAAAGAAAAGGTCAAGCATGACATGAGAGTAACCACTTAATGCTGATTTGGACATCTCTAAAAAGGAAGGAGTTAGGATTTGTTTTGATACAAAAGCGCTAATGGATGTACATACACAAAGAAGATAGGAGCCGAGCATTCATTGTGGTATAATTGGCTTCTGCTCTTGCATAGCTTATTGCCTTTTATTTTGAGGTGGGGCAGATGGAAATTGAAGAATGCTTTGAAATGCCAGGGTTCTTTGGTATTTTTATTGTGTTTCAAAGTTCTCTGAAATATGACCTCTAAAGCTCAGTGCTTTCTGCAATTTGCATTCTTCAAATTGTATAACAAGGTGATGGAATAGTTTTCCTTAGTAGTTAGTTTTTACAAGGCTGTAATAGAGAACTGAATCTCATTTCACTTTGTTTTTCATGTTGTTTTACTGCAGACCTTGAAGCTGTGCTTTCATGTGTGTTGTTCAATAAATCTGTGTGGGTCAATCTTTTCAGAATCATGTGGGTGTAACATAAGCAGGAATAGAGGAAGAAAATTAGCAAAAAAACCCAACCAAACAAATCCTCACAGAAGGGAAAAGTATTTTTATTGTTGAAGTATTTATTCCTTCCCTTTCATGTCAGTTTTACCCTCCCTCTGATCCTTTGGTGAATAAAAAAAAGTTGAAATTAGGTTTATTTTCTTAATGCTTTACAGAAAGAACGGGACTTAGAATTAGCTGCTCGGATTGGCCAGTCACTGTTAAAGAAGAATAAATCACTGACAGAAAGAAATGACTTCCTAGAGGAGCAAGTAGAACACATCAGGGAAGAGGTAAGATTTTTGTCCCTGAGTGCTGTATATGCAGTGATGGGGAGAATTTTCTTCTAGTTTCACCTTCTCCATACGTGTGATTGTGTTTGACTGCAATAACAATGTTTTAGACATTTGATGAGCATGTTTAGGGTGCTCATTATTATGAGAATTATTAGGATAATAGGATGCTGCATGTGTTTCTCAATTCATAGAACCACAGAATCATTTGGGACGGAAGGGACCTTTAAAGGTCACCTAATTCAACCTCCTGCAATAAGCAGGGACATCTTCAACTACGTCAGATTGCTTGGAGCCCCATCTGGCTCAACTTTGAATGTTTCCAGGGATGGGGCATCCACCAGCTCTTTGGGCAACCTGTTGCAATATTTGACCACCCTCATTGTTAAAAATGTCCCCCTATATCTAGTCTAAATCTACCTTCCTTTAGTTTAAAACCATTACCCATTTTCCTATCACAACAGGCCCCGTTAAAAAGCCTGTCCCCAACTTTCTTATAAACCCCCTTTTAAGTACTGAAAGGCTGCCACAAGATCTTCCCAGAGCCTTCTCTTCTCCAGGCTGAACAACCCCAACTCATAGGAGAGGTGTTCCACTCATCATTTTTGTGGCCCCCCTTCTGTACCTGCTCCAACAGGTCCATGTCTGTCTTGTCCTGAGGACTGTGGAGCTGGATGCTCATCAGAGTGCAGTAGAGGAGGAGAATCATTTCCCTTGACTTGCTGGCCATGCTTCTTTTGATGCAGCCCAGGGTATGGTTGGCATTCTGAGCTGGGAGTGCACACTTGGGTGTGATTTATAAAACATGCCAGAAAGGGTACTACTTAAAACAGTTTAACCTATGTCTTCCATATACCATTGAGGAACCAAATATTTATTTAGTTGTTATTTCTTACTGTGTTCCTCTGAAATGGGGCGTGGGCACTGTAGGTGCTGGCAGGTTCTTGATGTATTTTGGATGGAGCCAGCCAGGATGCTTTCAAAGAGCTCTTTATCTGTAACTAGAAGTGTCTTTTAACTTTGGCCTACTAATTGAGCTGCTAGCAAATGTTAATTCTCTAATTCTGGGGCAGTGACCTGCGTTTGTGGATCTCATCCGTATGTGACTGAGCAAGACACAAATCTTACAGTTGTAGGGCAAGCAGGAGAACGATGAACCACAGTGGATTAAAAACTTAAATAAATAATGAAACCTGCTCAGAGGTGTGAGGTGTTGCATTATATCTGAGATAGGCTGGTGAATAAAGTGTGGATGAAGGGATCCAAGATGTGTGGTAAATGGTAGTGGAGCACACACATTGAAATAATATCTTTTGGTGTAGCCTACCCTCTTCAGCAAGGAAAACTAATTCTCTTCTGCCCCAACGAGTGCTGTTGCTTGTTGGCCAAGTCCCATTGTGTGGCAGACAAATTTATTTGTACATTGGTCAATATGACATTTACTAGATACGTGCAAAGTGAGTGAGCAGGACTGTGCCTTCATACCATCCATCCAGAGTGGAAAATTTGATTGAGGAAGGTGATGGACTGCCTCTGTCCAGGTCTATTTTTATTTAGGACTGAGAAGCAGCATTAGGAAAAGTGCCACCAGAAATAAGCCTCTTACCAGGTGGCTTGGTATGTTGGGCCATATGTTCTGTCAACACCCTTCTTTCATGCTGTTATTTTGACTCCTTCAGAAACTGATGCTTTTGAGGCAGAACTCATCAGGCTTTAAAGTCATGACACTTTTGTGTATTGAAATCTGTCTTTAGTAGGTTTCAGATTTTCCATTAAAGCTGAACTTCAAATATTTAAACAGAACAGCAACTAAGACAGCTGTCAGTAAGGGCAAGAGATAAAAGAATTTATTTAAAATTCTGTAAAAACTGCCTAAAAATGGTTTGTCTGGGGGATATATGGTTTCTGTAATACAGGAACAAGTTCTTTCTGGTATGTGGTATAAAATTAAGGTTTTATTGGTATAGTATCATGGCATGAATAATTTAACTTTATCTCTTTGACCCTTGTGCTGATAAAACCTTCTGTCCATCCTATTATGCTGCATGAGTTTTTCCTGTGTGCTGGTAAGATGCCACATTGATAGGTACATGTCAAACTAATATAGACCTGTGTGAAAGGCATGAGATTCTTGGGTTTGTCTTTTGAATTTGTTTTGTTAGGTGCTGTTTATGTTTAGGGAGGGGCTATGATCATGTTCAATAAAAACTGATGGAACTGAGATTTTTCCTGTAGTGCACTGGAGAACAAAGGGTAAGGGCGCTAAAGCAAGCACAGACACCTTGTGCACAGACACTTCAGTCTAAGCTTACTATTTCAGTATTATATTCTAAATGCATAAATATTATATTGGAAAGCTTTCTTAATTGTTAAGTAGGTTGATCACAGAGATGGGTGTCTGCCTTTTCAGCAGCAGAAGTGTAATTCCCAGGTACAGTGTGTCTACCTGCTGTTGTATTACCATGTTCAGTAAGACTGCTGCAGCTCCTTTCTGAAGATATGTCCCTTTCCACTGGGACAGTGCTACCTACGCTTTAGTGTTATCTCCTTTGAAATTAGAGCTCAATATCAAAGAAACGTAAACAGTTACAATGTGAACTGTATTTGGAATGGAGTAGCTCATTAGTTTTAGCTTCTCCTAATCTTTCTATATTTCCCAGTTTCAGCTTCTTTTTCCTCTACAAATTTTGTCCAATGTTTCTGCAGCTAAAATGACAGCGCTTCAAAGACAGTGTCAGTCCTCAAGTAACACCACCTCAAACCTCTGTTAACTTTTGAGTAATATAGCCCTCTAGTCCTGTTAATCTAGTTCCAGGTCACTTATCAGAGTTTGTGTTTTGATGATAGCTGGTTTTAAAGTCCAGGTCTGATTTTGTTCTCTATTAAGGGAGAGGAAAGGAAAAAGTTGAGTTATAGGCTAGGTTGGTGGCTCAAAAAAAGGGAACATTGGTTTTGGTCTGTTGAGTAGAAAGTAGTGTTGGAAAGACAGAAATACTCTTTGGCTTGGCACGTTATTTACATACAGTGTGTAACGGGGTGTTCACTGTTCACTTCCCTTTAAGTGAATAATTCCAACCTGTTAAACATTTAATTGCGGTCAGTCAGGAAAACAAATCAGCTGGACTCTTGATGTGGTTGTTCGTGATTCAGTAAGGATTGTTCCTGTAAGTTAAGTCCCATGTCTCTAAACTATTGTGCTCTATGTGGGGATCCTTTTATCTTCTCCTTAAATTATTTCTAATATAGGTGCAGCTATTTCATGAGATAGTTTTGAAGCTGAGTGAAGCTTTCAGGCCAGCAGAGGGAATTAAAAGCCTGAAAGAGATGAGCTATCAGCATGCTTGGTTCCCAGGATATCATGGGCCTTTGTCCCAAAGGGGAAAGTGCTCAGTCTCTATTGCTACGTTATGCAGTTGAATGCTCCAAAGGGCACATGTTGCAGTGGCTTGTGAAAATGTAGAAGAGGCTCTTTCTGTTCATAAAACAAGTCCTGGGTTTTGCAGTATGAAAATGTGTGCTGGGTCTGTCTGGGATGAAGCTTCATGGCAGCCTACCTGGTGCTGTGCTTTGGGTTTGTGATTAAAAAAAACAGTTTTGATGACAGTGTTTTGACTATTACTGAGCAGTGCTTGTGCAACATCCAGGCTCTTCCCGCTCGTTCCGCTCTGCCCCCGTCTGCACAAGATGCCAGGAGGGTGCACAACTTGGGTAGCTGACCCAGACTGACCAAAGAGATATTCTATACCTTATGTGCTTATGCTCAACAACAAAAGCTCAGGGAAAGGAGGAAGAAGCTGACACATTCATGATTATGGCATTCATCTTCACAAGTAACTGATGTATATGCCAAGGCCCTGCTTTCCAACGAGTGGCTGAACATCCACCTGCTGATAGAAAATAGTGAATAAATTCCTTATTTCACTTTGCTTGATGGGCAACTTCACTTATTAAACTGTCTCGGCCCGTGATGTTTTTCTTGCTTTTGAGCTTCTGATTCTCTCCTCCATCCTATGGGGGTTGGTGGGGCAGAGTACGTGCTCAGCTGGTGGGTGCTTAGTTGCTGGTTGAGGTTACTAACCACAAAATGCTGTGTCAAAGGGAGGTGTTTCTGGAGGTTTCCACAGTGAGTTTTTCAGTTTCACAGCATGACTGAGGTTAGAAGGTCGTCTTCTCCAAACCCTCTTCTCAAGCAGGGACACCTACAATCCATTGCTGAGGACGATGTCCAGACAGTGTTTGAATATCTCCAAGGATGGAGACCCCCACAAGCTCTCTGGGCAATCTGTTTCCAGTGCTTGGTCTCCCTCACAATAAAAAAGTGGTGCCTAGTGTTCAGAAGGAACCATCCATGTTGCAGTTTGTGCCCACTGTTTCAGCTCCTATTCCATTAAAAGGTCAGGCTTACTGACTGTTTGCCCTGTTTTGGAGGATTGGAATGCTCGTAAATGGCAGTAAAAATAATATTCTCAGTCTTTTTAATGCATATAGAGGAAACAAAAGTAGCAAAAGCTGGAGATGATCTACTGCCCACCCACTGACAGCATCTGAATCCTTGCTAGTTAAAGAAGCTGAGCTATAATGTGCTTGTGGGAAGTAAATTGTTATTTTTGGCTCAGCGTTTTAGCTCTTCCTGAAATGGAGAAAATGAGCCTCCAAAAAATTAGTGCATGAATTTTATTTAATAGTTTTCTAACATGTGGTTGGTTGAGTATTTCCCCCCACCCTGTGCTATTTAGAACCCAAGCCTCAGGAGGACTTGGTGCCTTAGCACTTCTGATTACACTGAATAGCCTTAGTAAAGTAAATGACCTTGTTTGCTTCATATTCTGCACAGTTCAAGTGCTTTATTGCATTGTATTGCTTTTTGTTTGATGAAAATCTATTTTATTGATATTCTCTGAGTTTTTTTCCAGTAATAACTACAAAGAAAACGATGCCTATAATGTAAAAAGCAGAAGTTTTTAATAAAAAGAATGTGCTCTGCAATTTTTGCATTGGAAAGTGCAAACTGAGGACCTAGTCTTGCAGTGCAAATGGAAGGAAATGGATCTTCTGATCAGATGTGCTATCTATAGCTATGCAAGGCAAATAAAAATTAATCTTTTACTACTGGAGTCTTAAGTTGCAGCTGCGAAGCGGTGCAGGTGTAGTACTATGTAGTTGAGTTTTTAACCCTTTTCTTGGAGAATCTCAATATAAATTAACAAAAATTAAGTTTGTGGAGCTCGCAGTTACAGGGAATCTTAATCACCCAATCTCAGTGTTTTGTTCCTTTTTGATACGCATATGTACTAAGCATGGGACTCCCACAAACTACTAGACTCATGTTTTGGAGTGATCAAAAGCCCAAACTACATCCAGACACTGTCTGCAGCCTCTGCAGTTGGAAGAACGTGAGAACAGCAACCTCCCACTGTGTGGTGGTGCACTCTGGCTCAACAGGCTCTTGAGTCCCAAATGTAACCTTGCTACACAAGTATTTCAGTAATTTTATCTAAAGGCTTATGGAGGGGAAAAAATGTCTCTATCTGCCATGTTTGACTGGATTGCACCACATTAATTTCTTGCACTATCATTGCACTACATGCAATTAGTGCGGATGTGGATCTAGACTAATGCAATAGTGAATCAGGATTGCTGATCTTAAGGTGAAAGAGAAACATGTCTAATAGCAGTGGATAATTGCTTTTTTGAATTTTTTTCATAACATTTAGTGGCTCATTTAAAAGGCACACTTTTCCTTTCTAAGAAATAACAGAAATGATGCTGCTCTGTTTCAATCTTGACCTCTTAATTTAGTCTGAAGGTGATGCCTGGAGGATGAATAACTTGCTAATTGGTAGTGGATTTACTAAAGAATGTGTCTAGAAAATGAGTTTATTGATCTGCAAGCTCTTTCTTTGTGCAGGTTTCTCAGTTGCGACATGAGCTCTCCATGAAAGATGAACTGCTCCAGTTCTATACCAGTGCTGCTGAGGAAAGTGAGCCAGAGTCCATCTGCTCCACCCCGTAAGTTAATTGATCTGCAACGCTGAACCGTACATATGCTGCTAAGCATAGGTAGTTTGGACAATTTAATAGCTTTGAAAAGTAGTAAAATTACCCTGTATTGGCTGGAAATATAAAAGGGACACAGAACTTGGTGCATGGCACCAGCTGTAAGGATTTGCACTGAACCTGCTGGCTATCCAGGTGCCAGCAAGAGTCAGGAGTGGAAAGTACATTGGGAGGCTGCTGACACAGCGCTGCCTGGAGGCAGACATGGGCCCTGCTGACAGTAACCCAGTGCACCACATACATTTGCACTCTGTGCTAGAACGTACTATGTGTGTGACCTTTGTGCTTGAAGGACCTAAAGGCACTATGGAAAAATTCCAATCCAAGGGAAAGACGGAAAGAATGGCTTATATTGTGAGTTCCAGGCAATTAGCTGACTGAGCAGCATTGCAGGCTCTCAGGGGCTGTCTGCCCTTGCAGAGTTATTGCTGCATTCTGGTGAAGTGTGTGCAGCATTAATCAGGAGCTAATGGGTTGCTCCCTGTAGTAAGGTGGTTTCTTTTCTCACAGCCTTGGCTGAATAACTTTTTCATAGGAAATTTGTGGGATAATAAATACATTTTTAAAATGTTCTCTTTTAAAATTCACTGCAAATTTATTGCTGCCCGAAAGTATGAATAAGCTGTATTTCGCATGGCCCTGCTTTGTTTTGAGACCTCTGTTCAGTCTGTTCTTCTGCAAGATCGGCCATAATACGGATAAAAATGAGTTAAAACTGTTGCTTTTGTTACAAGGCTGAAGAGGAATGAATCGTCCTCCTCCGTCCAGAACTACTTTCATTTGGACTCTCTTCAAAAGAAACTCAAGGACCTTGAAGAGGAAAATGTTGTGCTTAGATCTGAGGTGAAACTGCTCCCTTTGTGTTTTTTTTTAATATGGTTGTTCAGTTAAATACCAGACCCACAGGTATTGGGAAATGTGTATTAAAAGTTGAGAGAGTCTAACTAAGAGTATATAATTCCATATGCAACACAGATCTCTCTGTAGTTGTTTGATCACTATCCTTTATCCTTCTAATTGAAGGAAAAGCTGAAATGTGGACGCTACATAGAATCACAGAACCATTTAGGTTGGAAAAGACCTCTAAGATCGTCAAGTCCAACCTCTGACTGATCAACCCCTTGTCACCCAGACAAAGGCACTAAGACAGTCGTTTCTTGAACACCTCCAGGGGTGGTAACTCCACCACCTCCCTGGGCAGTCCCTTCCGATGCTTAACCATTTCCATGAAGAAATTCTTCCTGAATGAAGCTACATGCAAAGCAGTTTTTGTGCCAAAGGAATATGCAGGAGCATGGGCAGATTTTGAAGTTCAGCACTGCACTTTGAAACAGGTCTTAGAGAGCTGACCTGGTAGCTTCGTGTGACTGTAGCTGCAGATCTGAAGTTTGTAGACTGGCATAGTCTCTCCGATACAAATTCACTGTGTCAAAATAATAATTCCTACCCTAAATTTGCAGTAACTTTCTTTAATTTGTGTTTCAAGTCAGGCAGTTAATCGTTGAAATTTAATGTGTTTTTCTTGTCTTTTATTTCTGATAATATTCTGTTTGTTTCACAGATGACACACTTTTTAGAAGTTTATTTACTGTCAGAAATAATACTTTATAATTGAATAGCAAGTGAATAATTTTATATTTTCAATGCAACTTTTAAACCTTGTTACCACTTTGCAAACACGTAGCAGAGTATAGCTGAAGAGATACTTTAGATCTAAGAATGAGTGTATGAAAGCAGTGTCATTACCATTTTCTACTGCAAATGCAGGGCCCATAAATAAATAGGTAGTGTCACACCTTTGCAAAAGATACCATGTAATGGAGAGTGCTGTATACACTTAATTGAGAAGTTGCTCAAGGAAGATGAGCAATAGATGCTCTGAGAATAATGAAGGTAGGGTTAGAACTGAGAGAGCCACTGCATCAGGAGCTGATTGGGCAACCCCACATAGCACTGCCTTCCCATCCTGGGAGATGCAGTCTGTGCCTGCCAGGAATTTCCAGGATGAAGGCAAACCTGTGAAGACATCTGTGAGCTGTGCAGTTCTCTACAGATGCAGTCTGTGGGTGTCTGTGCATTCCCTCAGCACTGGAGATAGATTACAAACCCACCAAGGCAGTGCCAGAGAGAGCCAGCTGGCTGTAGCCACACTGCTTTTGGCACTCCTAGAATCAGAAAAGAGCAGAAAAGACAAAGCAGGGAAGGAGGCAGCACTGAGGATTTTTGTGGGATATATAGTTACAGTGATAGAACTTTTCAAATACTATCTGTCTTTTAAATACTTGAATGTTTAATTCAGTTATTTAAACCAAGCATTTATTTAGTTTGTGATGATGCCTAGCTTTGCGCATGTGACAAAATCAAGCTCTGCATGCTAATCTTTTGTATGTTCAGGGTTTTTTGGTTTTATGGTTTTTCTTTTTTACTTTTAATGCAAAATACACAAGTGACATCTAGTGGGGATATGGTGATAATGATGCAAATTTCTCCATAGAGTAATGTCTCTGCTGAATATTCACCTGATGCTTTTTTTCTAGAACATGAGGGAGGGCAGGCAAAAACTGTAGCTTTTTCACTGTCTTCATGAAGGAGTGATTAGAATAGCTTGTCTTTCTGAAGCAGATGGAAGTGCAACAACAGACTGGCAAAGAACAAATGTGCTAATGTAGCATATTTGATGTGGATTTCTTGAACAGGCCTGTCAGCTGAAGACTGAAACAATTACTTACGAAGAGAAAGAACAACAACTTGTCAATGACTGCGTAAAAGAGCTGAGTATGTCCCTACTCCTTTACACTTCTCATTCGAGATAGTTCAGTAAAAAAAATCCCAGTCAGTCATATTTTTCTGCGGTACCCTCGTCCTTAAAGAAATGAGTAGAAAATTTCTGGCTGAAATTTAACAGCAGAAAATGCTGGCTGTAAGCTAAATCTTTCTCAGTTAAAAATAGTTTTGCATTGAAAACATTAACGGGAAAGTACAGTCTCCTTTGCAGCATGGGCACTTGATGTCTTTCAGGTTTTGTGTCCCAATGTTATTTTTCAAAAGTGCCTTACTGTGTATCGGAGTAGGATTCTGCTGAATCAAGCGATGTGCCGAAAGAACATCTTTATGCTTACTTTTCTGCTTTTGGGTTTGTGGTGTTAATTGTAATCACTTATCTTAAAGGGGATGCAAACATCCAGATTGCCAATATCTCCGAAGAGTTAGCAAAGAAAACCGAAGATGCTGCCCGCCAGCAAGAAGAAATCACCCATCTTCTCTCTCAGATAGTCGATCTGCAGAAAAAGGCCAAAGCTGTAAGGAATCCAGTTTTGAGACTTCTGCTATTTGCTACTAATGTAGCTGGGGGACATTTACAATCCTCTGTGTTCTAGAGCCTGAAGGAACTTTTCCATTCTCCATATGTGGGTGACCTTGTTTGATGTTTAATATCTAGCATACTTGACTAGAAAGCATCAATTTATTAAAAGATGCATATATGATTTGTCAAATGTAATGGTTAAAGTTATTTTAAATAGTAGATGTAAAATGCTGTGTTGAATAATGTTGGTAAGACAAGAATGTCAGTGCAAGTACCTCAGTGGGCACATATTCATTTGGAGGTTCATTCAACAGTGTACAGTCTGACGCTCTGTGTTCCTTTGTTAACATTTTAAATGTTTTTAAACTAACTAATATTGCTGCAGAGGAAGTTTGAGAAAAGTTAGAATTTTGATACAAATATCATCACAGGACAAAACATCACAATATTTCTGATATTTTTGTCGTATTTTAGTGCGCAGTTGAAAATGAGGAACTTGTCCAGCATCTGGGAGCAGCTAAAGATGCTCAGAGACAGCTCACAGCAGAGGTGAGTACATTACTTAATAAGACAGTAATTTAGTAGCAGGGCAATGACTGTTTACTTTGCCATGAGAGGTTTAGTCTAAGCTGGATCAGAAGTATTAAATAATTTTGCCTATGTATATAGAATGAAGGAACATTTATGTTCCTAGTAGAATTTAAGCCAAATAGCTTATTTTTATGGAATTTGTAGGACTGCAGGATTTTGGAATTCTGCCCCTTTGCCAGACTTGGTTGAAGTCGCTGATGAACTCAAGAACTGTGAGGGTACACAGACATCTGCAGACAGTGATTACATAAGATGTATTTCCTCAGAAAGTCAAGCTAAAAGTGAGGCAGGTCCTTAGGCTGTTGAAGGTTATATGTGTATATGTATGTATGCATTCAAGTCTAGGTCTTAAAATTCCGAAATCCTTTGGAACATTGGGAAAAGTCTTGTCCTCTGCCCGTGCTGTTTTCCTCTGTGGTCATCATGTCAGTGATTAGACACTAAAGCTGATCAGATTAATAACCACGTTATTAATGATTCTCAGTTACAGTCACTTGTTGGAGTTTTGTTCCTTTTAAGGGGAATATTCTTCCCTACATCATTATTGCTTACCACTGTTAAAAGAATTTGTAGGCTTTTTATGATAGTAGTGCACCCCATAAGGTGTTGGACTGTTTTCTATATGTTACAGTTGCGAGAGCTGGAAGACAAGTATGCAGAGTGCATGGAAATGCTTCATGAGGCTCAAGAAGAGCTGAAAAACCTTAGAAACAAGACAATGCCAAATGCTATATCACGTCGGTACCACTCCCTTGGTCTCTTCCCTATGGTAAGCAGATTTAAGAAAAAAACCTGCACACACCAGAGAACAACCAAGCAAAGGAAGTGTTCTCATCTGAATTACAGCTTCAGGGATAGGATGCTGGACCAGACATAAGTATGGGTGAAACGTGTATTTGTATAGTGTTCAAGGATACCTGAGTGATCAGTTTTGCATACCTGGTTCTGAAGTAGTGGTGCTGTGCAGCTACTTGGTGTTGCTGTAGTATTATGTACAACCTGCAGCTGTTTGTGCTTATCCTGTGTATCATGGGTAGCATTAACAGGTTGTTACACAATTCTATACTTTTTTTTATGCATCTCCTGTACTATGGTGCTGATCTTCACTAGAAAGCATTAGGGGCTTCCTGTTTTTCAATATTGTTCAAGATAAAGCTTCCTGATAACAATGGTTTCCAGACATGGCATCTTTCTAGTCTCTCATGGTCTACATTCTAGTTCTTCAGTACTCAAATAGGGTTACCCTTTCCTTCTTGGTTTAGGATCACTGAAAATTCGGTGGTTCATCAAAAGAATATTAGTTGCTAATCTGTATTATGGCAACAAATTGTGAAAGTTTCACTGGTTTCATCAACTGTGTTTACTTGGTTTCATGTGATTATGACATTTAAAGCACAAGAAATATGCAGTACCATCAACGAAATAAGAAAAAAAGAAGGGGTAAGAAGAATGTGTCCAGTGACTCTCTCTGCTTGCCTGTATATATATATATATATATCTATCTATATCTGTATCTCTAGGATAGTTCCATTACTTCTGAAGGCTGTGGTAATAGTGGTTTCTTTTCAATTACATTAATGCAATCAAGCAGGAGAATCTGACCCTTCTTATCTTTAACCATGTCTTGTCTTACTGCTAAGGAAGAACACATTTGTGCTCACAAGAAGTAAATTGCCAACAAAGGCTTAACTTGCCTTTTTGTGTTCCCTTCTGAGACGGAACACAGGCCAATATAAAGTGCAGATGTTTAATAATACAAGTTGTGATTGCACAAAATACAGTTGAAAGCTGCAAAAAGTATGCTTGTGCTGAGATAGGTTTATGCGTTTCGTGTGAAAATGATTTTCAAATGTTGAATCATGGGATGAAAGATCATTTAGGTTTGTGAATATTTGACACTTAGACTCTGCACCCAGCAGTAAAATTAACTGACCAGCCATGGAAAATGGATGGTTTGTCACCTGTAACCTTATGGGGCAAGTATGTAATGCTATATGCCAAGAACCATCTCGTCTTTGTAGATGGTTGGGTAATGTTGTGAAAGAGAAGAGTGTTTCCTGTTTTTTTTTTTTAAATGAAAACCAATCAAGCAAAACTTTATACATGAAGACTGAGTGTTACTGAGCAGAGAATTCAGTCCAGGAAGTTGGGGCACCTAGGTTCTGTTGCTGTCTGGCATTTTTTTTTAGGTTCTTTTGACAGATATTATATGTCATAAGATGTTAAAAACTGTAGCAGAAGGAAGCTAAGCCATATTTTATCATTGCTTTAAATATCTACATTGGTCTTCCAGATTTCCAGTCAATTTAAATTTTTAAACCTTTTCTTTTTCTGGAAATACTCTTTATTAGTTATTTATTATATAATTAATTTATTATTTTCTGTGATGACAAACTATTAATACATTGATTTTTTTTCTCTTTTGTGCTTATTTTTAACAGGATTCTTTGGCAGCAGAGATAGAAGGGTCAATGAGGAAAGAACTGCATTTAGATGAACCCGACTCTCCTGACTTGGCGTATGACTGAAAAAAATTGGTTCCTAATTGATTATATCTGAAGTTAATTATTGTTGGATGAGAAATAAAAAGACAAGAAATAGTAGAGCTAGAGATCTAGGAAGAAATATTTCTGACCAATTGTGAATGATAGAGAGAAAAGAAAATAAATTGTCTAGTTATCAGGCTTGTTTTATTTTCTGCTAAAGCTGCCAAAAGAAAACACCTATATATAGGTTTTGCCTTGTCTTACAAACTTTTTGTCCTCATTGGTGAGTGCTGAGAATATCAAAAGTTTTCTTTTTTCTTTTTTCTTGTGTGTTACCATGCTAGGTTTCTTCCCATTATTAGGGGAGTTCAATTTAGTGGGTTTTCTCTTCAGGTTTTATAGCACTTATACCAGGTGATTATTGACCTAATCCAGTTTTAGAGGGAGAACGTCAGTGCAGAAAGGGATTTGGAAAGGTTGGGTACTTAGTGTGATGCCCATTACGCCTGTGCTAAAGTTCTCTTGAATTAAACAAGAGAGTAGTTTGGAACAAGTTAAATACTTGCGACAGTCCAGAAGCTATAGATAGATACAGCTTGGCAGAAATGACCTCACTGACGCCAGTTGCACCTGTATTCCAATGGTTTATCTCACCAATTTGTACAAAGCATGGATTGTTTAATTTGAAACAAGTTAATCCAGTTTACTTGTTAGAGAAACAGAGTTTACAAAGAAAGGACAGTCAGAAGGTACAATAGACACTTCCCAGAAGCCTTCTAATTGCATGTACAAAAAGCTTGACTCATATATTAACCTTCTCTGAGCAGGAGCCAAGGATTGTAAATGAGGCTTCGACAAAGTTAAATGTTGATTAGGATAGTGTAAGGTCAGAAAGATGTGAGCATACTCAAACCCTATAGGATCCTTTTGTCCTTCCAGAATAATCTAACTTAAGGCTTGTTTAACTTCTTTAGAACGTCTTTTATATTGCTTTGCTTGTACTAAAAGAGGATACTATTTTTTTGGTTGCATGGCTTGTCTTGGTTTTATTTACTTTTGCAGTGCTAGTACGTGTTCTCCCTGGGACTGTTCATTGATAAATGCCCTTAGATTCAGCCTCCTAAAGATATACAACTGCAGGCTTGGAGCCTACACATGAAGAGTGCAACTGTTGAGCACTCATGGACAGAAGGAAAGAAATTTGAATGACATTAAATAGCATAAGGCAGGCTGTTGCTGCTACATCTTGGCAATGTTACCTTTCAGCTAGAAAGAATCTGCTGTTTCTGTGTTCAGCCACTGTTGAACTGTAAAAAAAAGCAGCAGTGGCACTTCTGTAGCATGATGGGGGACAATTTTATTTTGTCAAGAAATTGCTGCTGAAGTGTCATCTGATCTTAATCTTGAAGCAGATGAACAGTGTTTGTTATTGACAATCACCAGGACAATGGTGATAAAAATGAATTGTGTAACTAGGTCAAAAATTAGATTTTCAGCCTCTCTTTAGACTCTTGTCCGTTATATTTCTGGGATTTTTTCCTCCTTTTTTTTTTTTTTTAAAATGCTCTTTAAGGGAGTTAGAAACTGGTTTTAAAGAGAAAAGATGCAAGACTTGCTTGCACAGAGTGACTCAGGAGAGTCAATTCAAGTTCTCTTTTAAAATGGATTAGCCAGTTTATAGTTAAGAATTGAATGGAGATCAATTTTGTTTTCTAAAAACTCATTTCCACATAATGGATTTACAGCGTTTTTGGCTGATGTACTGAAATGCTCTTTCACTTATTTTTTATTTATATTTGAAAGGGTCCATGCAATAATTGTCAAATGTTCTGTCAAAAATATTGTAGGGTGATGGAAGAATTACATTGGTGGATTGACTAATGGCCAGACGGTTGCAAGTGTAGGACCCTCTGCATATTACTTTACAGAAACTATGCATAAAACCACAGTGGTTGGTACAGCTGTGAATAGGAAGAGCTGTTAATAAGCTGTTACCTGTTTCTTTGTTCCTTCTTAAGGTAAGAGGGTACTGTGTAATTATTAACTGTGTGTATGTCTTTCAGTCATCAGAAGCGGGTCTTCGAGACAGTGAGAAATGTTAATCAAGTTGTCAAGCAGAGATCCATGACTCCATCACCAATGAACATCCCAGGCTCTAACCAGTCCTCTGCTATGAACTCAATCATTTCTAGCTGTGTCAGCACTCCACGTTCCAGTTTCTATGGGGGAGACATCTCTAACATCATGATAGACAACAAGACCAATAGCATCATCTTAGAGACAGAATCCCCTGAGTTTTCTTGAGTACTGTAGCACTAGACTTTGCTTTTGCTTTGCTTCTGACACAAAATCAAGGTGTTTCTATTTTCCTCTTTTTGTGTTATACTTTTTGAGCACTCAAGTTTATTTAAAAAGGAACCCTTTTTGACACTACTGTGTATCAATCAGTGTCTGCAGCTCATGCCTGTTCTGACATACAGCATCTCCAGATGATGTAAAGCCACCTTTGTTTTTGCAGCTGTGGGCCGATAGTTAAAAAATTGTATTTTCACCATTTTATGTAAATGCCAGGGAGTTCTGATCTCAGTTGCAGCTGCAGTTAACTTTTTTCATCCTAAAAATAAAGTGTGCACCTGTAGGTTACCTAATATGAAAAACTGTGAATGAAACCAATCAGAACTTCATTTTTCTAGCTACTTGTCTCTTTGCCCAGTACATCTCCACACTGTGCGGTATATACTTTTCAGTAAAAACAACTTAATTCCTCAAAACAAGACATGTTTCTTAGCATAATATACCCTTGTGACTCACTGTGGTATTCATTGACCCTGTAAGATGTGGCCTGCTTACTTGAGTAAGGCATACAACGAGAAGTCATCTCTCATCTCTTTGTAGGAGTAAGCTCATAAGTGCAGGTTTTCCAACCAGGAGTTTCCTGGCAGAAACTAGACTTCAAAACTGTTTTAATATGAAACAGAAATAAAATATTGGTGTTTGCCTTTGGGCTCTCCAGACGAGTAGCAACTTGTTGCCAGACATAGTAATTTAAAGGTACTGGTGAAAAACTGTCATGTGGAAGTTTTGAGTATTTCTAAGAATGTGTTTTTCTCCCTCCCCCTACCTTTTTTTTTTTTTTTTGTGTCCCTTCTTATGTTTTAGAAATGAGGACAGGATGAAGAAGCCTGGAACTCCAGGGACTCCAGGCTCCAGTGACCTAGAGACTGCCCTTCGTAGGCTCTCCCTCAGGCGGGAGAATTACCTCTCGGAGCGGAAGTTCTTTGAAGAAGAGCAGGAAAGGAAGTTGCGGGAACTAGCAGAGAAGGGAGAACTCCATAGTGGTTCTGTTACCCCCACAGAGAGCATAATGTCACTGGGAACTCACTCCAGATTTTCAGAATTCACTGGATATTCAGGAATGTCTATCAGCAGTCGCTCCTACCTGCCAGAAAAGCTTCAGATTGTGAAACCACTAGAAGGTGATAACAAAGGGCCTCGGCCTTTATCTGTTATTCTTAGTGACTCTTTATGGTCTCTTATCCATCACCAGAAAGCAGGAAATCTTTGCAATACATATTCTTTTTACTTTAGAGACAGCAATCCACGATGTTGGTTTGAGATCTTCTAAAAACTATATTTTCCCACAAGCCTTAAAAATGTTAGGAAACAACTCCAGCCAAGGCAGTAAAATAAATATTACAGGCCACACGTGTATCAGCAGCGCGGCTTTACAACTGACCTAAATGTTGCTATTTCATATTTGGAAAAGGATGGTGGATAAGTATACAAAATCTAAACAACAAAAATTATGTAAATTAGTGCCTGGACAGATCTTTCCCTACTTTAATTAGTCCAGTTGTAAAACTACTTCAGTGATTAAAAATAATATATGGATTTTACTTGGCTGTTTGAGTGGTCACACGAGTCACTATGGCTTTGCGTTTCATGTGCGAAATAGGTGGGTTTTTTTAAATTCAGTTTTCCTTCATATATTATCTCAGGAAAAGGTAAGATACAGGTAGATCATAGTCAGGGCTAGAGCTTTATTTTTAAGTTCATTTCAGTAGTCTGTCTAAAAAAAGCTAAAAGAGAACATACCATATAGACTGCCTGGCTTTCTTCAGTTCTTTCAGGTGTAGCTGGAAGTTAGTCAAGTAAATTCCTTCAGGTTTTGAACAAAATGAATCTGTTTTCCTGTAGTTTTCCTGTTTCACATACACACTAGTTAACATCATTTAGCTTTGGCTTCTCTCTCTCTCTTTTTCTTTAACAGAACTCTTGTATTACATTGCAACTGTGTGTGTTTTCATTGCAGAAGTTCCTTTTTTTAATCTATTTAGAATTAACTTATTTCATATATAAGGAGCATTTAGCATGACACATGTTCAGAAGCAAAAATAGCCCTTCTTATGTCCTGAAGAAAGTGATGTACTGTATCTACCTATTCAAATGAAACTATAGCCATAGCATACAAATCCATACTGTCTTGCAGATTTTAGTAGTTTGTTTTCATGGCTGCTTTTAAATGGTCATAAAATTCTTGTACCACATGAGGGAAATGATGATCCAGCTTTGTTTCAGTTTCTGGTTGCTACCACTGTAATAGATTTCTGTCACCATCCCATTATATCCTCTTTTTCCTTCCAATAAACTCTTAAAGTCTTTATCATCTTTCTATCTGTCTGGCTTTTTTTTTTCCCTGGCTTCATTTATTGTTCTCACTGAATCATTTTTCTCTTAAAATTATTTGAAGTACTTCTTGTATTTGATTTTAGATCTTATTTGTAGTATGTGTCTGCCTGTTTCATAAGTTTAGTGTTTGCTAGCTTTTGTTAACTGCGTGTTTATAATTTTGTTCTTCACTTCAGCTTAGTTTCTTTCCCAAGTATTTTTCATGAGATTTAATTTTTCTTTTCAACTTCATGGATGCTTTCAAAATAGTCTGCTGTACCAGCAGACTGTTATCAGTAGTTGTGCCTTTGGTTTTATTACTGTTTTCCTAAGGGTGCTCATGCCATGATATGGAAGAAATAAAAATTAATTCTGTAATAAATTTCAGTTTAATGACTTCTACTGCTTTAAAGCACTCTTTTAAATCCTACTGTAAAATAAGTAGGGTGACAGAAGTACTACGCAATTAATCATCTTTTGCACCTTTAAAAAAACAAATCCATGCTTGCTTTTAATCAAAACAGAAGGATTGCTTGATGTGACATGCTTTAGTTGCAGTCTAGTGGTTTTGGTTTTTTTTTTTTTTGCTTTCTTTTTTAAACTGTGCATTTGTAGCTTTTTGTGCCGTGAGCGTGAAATAACTCTATCAGTGTCCTGTAGGAAAACTAAAACCTTCAACTGATTGTGTCTTCACCCACTTTATTGCAATTGTGGCAGCAACACATTGTGAATGTCTGAGCTTTCTCTGACCCTTATGGTCTGCATCCGATCATGCAGGGGTATCAGGAATAAAGGGGAAAAAAAATCATTTACTCCATTCATACACATATTTTGGTCTTGTATTCCTTCTTCCTTCAGTTTGGCAGTTCCACTGTTGCACGGTAATTCCCTCATGCGAACCTTTTCTTGTAGCATAATTTACAAAACGGCCTAGTAGTTGCCTGGGACTCAATGTAGGCCAAAGAGGTGTTGTATTTCCCACCTTTTTTGACTTTTGCACTTTTTTCTTATTGTTGGGTATTTACAACTTTTGCATTGCTTTATACATTTGTGTTAATTTTCTGCATGGCAAAGGTAAACATCCCTTAACACATTTTATGAGATCAAGATTAAACTTAGATATCCTCCTTTTTGTGATGAAGCTTAGGCCATTTTGATTTCCAGATTCCAAAAGAAACCAGCAACATGTAGTTTCAATGGAAATGTTAAAGCTCAAAATGCAGATGTTTTGGTGAATGTCTTTCCTATGAGATGATATGTATTAACAATTAAAGGCTTGTATTCTGCAGAGTTTATTTTAAGCATAAAATTTGGTGAGATTTCAGGTGAAAAAGATTACATCTTCAGAAACTAGCACCTAGAAGTTAATTAACTTTTTGTATTTGCATGCAGTGCAGAAAGAAATTTTGATTGCCATTTTTCTTTAATTCTTGGAGTATAGTCTGACAGCAAACCTTGGTTAAGGCTTGACAATATCTGTCACTTCTTCACGTTCTGGGATATTTCTTTTATATAAAAGCAAAAAAACTTGGCCTTTGTGACAGTTCAGAAGTAAATACAAGTTATATGGATGTCTCTTTTCTACAGTTATCTGTTTTGGGGTTATAATGGTTTCAATTCAAGTGTACCAATCCTCTTTATTCCTCAAAATTTACTTTAAATTAAAAAAGAAAAAAAGGCAGATCTGTTTATTCTGAGCTAAAAATTACAGAAAAAGTAACATAGGCTTAATTAAAATGCTGCCCACTGATCCCAGTCATTCTGGAGAAAGAGCTTTTTGCTGTTCACTTCCTATTCCACAGTAGGCTTCCTGAAATAAAATATCCTTATGAGAAGTGACAGTTTTTCTCATTCCACAGGATGTTTCTCAGATGGAAAATAATATATGTAAAAACTGTCCCTTCTCTAGTTATTACCGTTGTTTAGGTTTTTACGTGTACCATGCAAAGAATTGAACATTCTTAGTCTTTGATTATGGGTAAGACATTTGTGTGCCGGCTTGTTGAATGAGTATTGTGCTCTGGGGAGAGGGGACAGGAATAAGACAACAAACACTGCTCTGATTTGAGCTGGCAGAGATGAAAGTACAGATCTTCTTGTTTTCGTCATAGGACATGTCACACATTTCAACACAGTAGTGATGGTGGGCACATAGGAAAGCATAGGCCCTTGCAAGCAGTGTTTAATTGCTACCTGAGGAATCAGATAAATCCTCCCCTGATTGCAGTGGGCCCATCTCAGTGTATATATCAGTTTATCTTGATCCGTTGCTGTTTCTGACTAATTTTCTCCTATTAAACACTGAATGTTAAATGCTTTTCTCTGTAAAATGTGCCTCATTCCTCAAAACATTTCTCTGCCAAGGATGAAGCTACAGGTACAGTAGCATTTAGTTACGCAGTAGTTGAGTTCCTGTAGCATAGGGGCCATACAGGTATTTAGACTTGATGTATAGTTCAGAAGTATTATCTGCTTACATGTGCCTGAAGCTCATGGGGCTTTCTAACTTATGGTCCACAGCTGAAATTGCTGTGCAATCTGTGTGACTGCTGTCCTCCTGTTAGCCACTAGTAGTAAATTCTGTCATGTTTTCAGCACCTATTTTAGTGTGAGCTTAACATGGGAATATGTGGTTTATGCTCCTCTTAGAGCTTTCTGTGATGGTGCTCAGGTCGACTGTTAAATGTAAATTCTTTCTGCTCCTGCTTAATGCCATGAATGGAAATGGATGAGAGTATTTACAGGGAGGGGACGTGCATGTGCACAAGTATGCTGCAGCTCACCACCAGGCTTCGCCTAAGTGCTGATGTGATCAGTTTATTTCACATTGATGTGGAAATGCTGAAGCATAGGTGAAGCAGTTTTGTCTAGTAGCATGTCTTCTTAGAAATATTAAACCCAGAAACATTAAAGGTTTGGAACTTCCAAACCTTTGGTCTTCTGGATAAACAAAGTGGGACTTTCGGTCTTTTAGGTCCTGGATTGATTACTAATTTATTTTTGTTGTCTTTCTGTTCCCTTTCAAGGTTCTGCCACTTTGCACCACTGGCAGCAGCTGGCTCAGCCTCACTTGGGTGGGATCCTGGACCCAAGGCCTGGAGTTGTCACTAAGGGCTTCAGGACCCTAGACCTGGACCTGGATGAAGTGTACTGCCTTAATGACTATGAGGAAGATGAGACAGGTGACATTTCTTACAAGGGCCTAACTACCTCGACGCCAGTTCAGCACACAGAGACCTCAGGTGAGAGGTCACAAGCACAAGTGACTGTTTCAGACAACAAGAATAACCCCCGCCAATCTCAGGCTTTCACAGAGGAGATGCAGGAGTCCGCGACTGACGATGATGAGGGGTCTGGTGAGGGAAACTCATTAAGTCCAGTAAAACTGACATCTTTTCAGGATTTTGATTACTGGGCCATTCTCACGTCTCTCCAGAACAGCATCCATAATATCGCTTTGTGTGTAGCATCTGCACGTTAACGCGTGCAGTGGTTAGAACATAACCATTCTAACATTTGCTCAGAAGTCGTTTCCTTGATAATCTTTTAATTTGTTTTTCAGTAACGGCATCTGTGGTCAATATTTTACTCTTATTTTGATAAGAGAAGGCTGCTAAAAGGAAGTGGTTTGTTCACAAACCTTTGTGTGGCACGTATGCAACTTGTATGTGTATTTAGTGCACGCTGTTCCATGTATGTAATGGACGGATTACATATATTTTGTATGACTATAGTGCAGATACTCTTCTGACTGTTCATAAGAGGTGTTGCCATTTTTTAGATTTTTGTACAAAGACTAAATGGTGTTCTAAAGGTGCATCTAAGTTGCCTTTGATGAAACAAATGGAAGTGCCTCTAAAATCACCAAAGAAGTTCTGTAATTCACTTACTTTAGGTACAGTTACCTGTTTTTAGAGTCCTTTTAAGATAAAGAATTAAGAGGATGTTTGTATGCAATGACTAATGACATTTCTCTCATTCCCTCTCAACCACACTGTTAAATCTTGTCATTCCTATTTATACCATATGAAGACGTAAACATTTTTAAGTGACACAGTACTGCATGAGTTACTAGACACCCTGAACTGACATTAGCACAAGGTTATTGGTGCTGTTATTGCACAAGGTTACAGGTTCTCAAGACTATAGATGTGTTTTGAGTTTGTTTGGTTTCTTTTTTATTCTTGGGTTTTGGGGGAGTTTGTTTTAATAAGCTATATAATCTTCATTAAGATTTGTCTCTGGTCAAGAATTATATTTAAGAATCAGAAAATTACCAGTGCTCCTTTTTTTTCCCAGACTTCTTGTTTTTATGTAACTACTTTAAATGAAGACACTTCCTTCCCTTTCCTTTTTCTGGGATAAATCATAATTTAATATTTGGCTAGTCTTCAGAAGATTAGATTGTCTCAGGGCTAAACAGTAATATATCTGTTATTATCATGACATGCAGAGTATCTTTAGCTCTCACTGCAGTGGCAGTTCAGTGCTTTCAGCTATTGAATATAAGCTACTTTTTGCAGTCAGATGTCTTAAGGTGAAATCATAGAATCATTAAGGTTGGAAAAGACAACTAAGATCATTAAGTCCAGCTGTTAACCCAACACTGCCAAGTCCATTATTAAGCCATGTCCCTAAGTGTCACATCTACAGGTCTTTTAATACCTCCAGGGACAGAGACTCAACCACTTCCCTGGGCAGCCTGTTCCAATTCTTCGACATTCACACCCTTCAGCTTCCATTTCCATTGGCAAAAATTGTCTTTGTTCTAAGAGATCTATTGCCTGGAAATATTGTTTTTATTTTTTTTTATATTGATATCAAGTAAATAATGCCTCTGCAGGAGTTGTGTACCGTTTTGGATATTATCCAGGTTTTTATAATTTTGAAGTGTCTGGGTAACAACAGCAAGAAAAGCTGGAGATACGGGGAAACACAGACTGATACAATCAAAGACTGAAATAACTGGCATTTTTAGGATCAAGATAATAAAAGATTCAACAAAAGATAATTTTAAAGTGTGTTGCTGCACAGAGAAAGGGAACAAGCAGTTCTTCATGTACTCGGGATACAGTAATTGTGCAAAAAAGTTGCTTAGTTGCTTGGGCTACACTTTGAACAATTTTCTAATTGTAAGAATTTTCAACATAGGAACTTGTTGAAAATGTAGAAGAACTGATTGTCATGGGTATACATAGACAAGGATATAGTTTAGATCCCTTGGGTTTTTTTAAGAATGGATTAGTAAAACATTTCTGGGTAATAATTTGGAAGAGTTCTTTCGTTGGAGTAGAACAATAAATCTAGCCCTGCTCTGTGATTACAAACTGGCGAGAAAGTTTGATATTTCCATCCATTTTCTGTTTACATTATGATTTGAATACAGGTCGTTATTAGTAGGTTATTTACTGGTTACTGCTAACTTTTCCTGGGAAACCTCTGCCTCGGACAAGGGTTTTAAGCAAATTCACTACATTATAAATTGGTGAAGTAGGTAAAATCTATGGAATTGTTTTAGCAATCCTTCTTCACTTTATATTGTTCTCTAGGTAATTTTAATACATTACAGAAATAAATGGGTAAGAAATTAATAACTAAGAATGAACAAGTGCACTGAAAATTTTGGTTTCCCATCCTCCTTTCAAATTGTCCAGCTGCTTAGGCTTTAAGAGCATCCATGAGCTATCACCTCATTACTGGTTGCGTTGCTCAAGTTAAGTAAAGAGACTACTGTATCTGCTTTTTGGTGAAGCTCTTTGTCAGGCATTATACTAGGAGAAAACAATTGTGGATGTTTTCAGAGTAGGCACTTACTAATGAGGCAGTACTTCTTAGGATCCACAATTTGCCCACTGAAGAATTCCTTTTGGGAGAGCAGATGTGTGCTTAGCTTATGAATTTATTTTTTATGTAGATAGCTGTTTCTTCTCTTGAAAAGGCCTTCTCAGCATTCTTTCTCCTAGATTTGTCTGTAAGAAATGCAAGGTAGGGTGTATATGGACATGTGGCTTCTTAGAGCCCTGTCATGAGTCCAAATTTCCAGCCTCATTGCTTGCATGATTCTGAGGGAGGTTCCAGTTGGCAGTGTACAGACAGTGTACTCTTGCTAGAAAATGTGGAAGTAAAATAAAAAGGGAAGGAGAGAAATATCTTGGATACAGTCTTTAGCAATAGTGCTTTTGCTTATAATCCAAGATAGCTCCATTGTGGAAAAATATAGTTCAAGACATTTAAGAAAGCCAGAAAGTATTGTCTTACAGTTGCTGTTGGCAGACCATGAAGTGTGCCAGTCTAGAGCTACAGGTCTTCTAGCCTCAGACCAAAATGTCTTTAGTAATACAGTGCCTTCAAGGACCATTCCCAAAAGGTGTAGGTCACCTTAGTTTGTTGGGCAGGTTTCTGCTTCATTGTATCATATGCTCTGAGCCTTGTATCTTACCATTTTTTCACTGGAGATGTTTTCTGGCAGAGTACTCATGAGTTACAATCCTTGAATCTTCCTGTCCCTGTGTTGGAACCTGTAGTATCCATTGATATATAAAATAGTTTCCTCACCATAAATGCATATTCTGTCCCAGTTATGGCACTGGATATTTCAGAAGAAACGAACATGTAGATACTTCATGATCTGCAGTTGGTCTCTTGGAACCATGTGCTGTATGTGGGTAGAGTACCTTTAGGGAGGATTGTAAATTCCAGAATAGCAGTTCTAGCCTAATACCAAATAGGAAGAGGTTGAAATTTTTGTATCACTTGTGTGTACACTCAGCATAATTGGAATCGTAAAGAAGTTACAGGAGACAGTGTTCTTAATACCATCTAGGGCAAGTAATTTTTGCAGCACAAATTTTTGTTCTGTGAAAGAAAAGGTAATATGTTATAAAACAGTACAGAATCTGTTTTGGAAGGAGGGGTTGTTGGGGTAACTTTTTTGTTTGGTTTGTTGTGGTTTTTTAATTCAAACAAAAAAAACCCCAAACAAGCCATTCAAAGCACTTAATAATGCTATGAATGTTCTAATTTTGAAGTTGGAAGGGCTACACGATGCAGCACATGTTTAATTGCCTGCTAGTATTGGGTACATGAACTGGTCTTTCAGTACTTGTGTTTTAGTTCCACTGATTGATTGCTTTGAATAGACACGTGCACAGCATTACGGGATCAGCACTCTTGTATTTCATGTTTAGACCTTAATTGTGACATGGTGATCTTTCCAAGAGATGCCAAAAATCATGAAAACACATAATGAATGTCTTATGTTTGAGTTGTTTTTAGAAGGATTACTATATATGCTTCGGAAAGGTTACACTGTACAGAAAAGCAATAAATTTTTAACTCTTCTTAGAACTAAGGTATTGATTCATATTTAAATGTATCTTATTTTCAAATGGTGTGAATATTTTACAGTAATTATTTCTTTAAGAGAAGTCTATTAGCAGTTGCTGTCTATGCTGTTGAAATGCTATAATTTTATTTTGGGGATCCTAGCCTGCATGAACTGGTGTTGAAGCCTCATGAAATACTTTGAAGTCTTTTTACATCTGTGCTCCATGGTTACATACATATGAGCAAGTGACCTCAGCCCGAAGAAGACCCCATCCAAAGAATATCTGCCTTTGTTCAGTTTTTCCTCTCTTGTTGTTTCCAAAGGCAAAATAAATGAAAAGTTTGGAAAAGCAGATAGTCAGGAAAGAATTTTGTTGCATAAGAAACATAACTGAAGTAACGCTCCTGGCATAGATGTATGAATTCTTGGAGTTTCTGAGTATTCACAGTTACCCCTAAAACCGGTATTTTCTGAAGGACATCTGAAGGCACCTAAACACCTTTATGAGGGCACCATGCTCACATTTTACAGCTGTTGTGTTTATCACCCATCTCCTCTTTATTGAAGTAGTTAACCCAGGCATCAGCTTCAGCATACCCTGTATTCTACCAGTTCTGTCAGCCAGGTATTTTCAGTACAGGTAGCACTGGGTATCACAGCTCTCACCTTTAGATGACTCTCAATGGCCCTTCGTTATCCTCTTTCAAAACAGGCAGAGCTTTTCTTTTCTATTCAGCAATAAAATAAACTTCTCATGCTTTAGATCATTATCTGTTGCTCTAAGGACTCCTCAACCTGATCGACATTTCATCCCTGTCTCAACAGCCTGTGCTAAAGAAGTACCCGAATTCCAGTGCAGTCCTTGCTCAAAGATCAGGGAACCATGTTTCCTCCTTTTCATAAAATGTGCGACAGAAATAATGAGCAGAGTGGCTTGCTTCAGAATTCGACTAAAACGTTACCTTTGTGCCAATTTGGATCGAGGAATACTCTGAGGATTTCCAATTTTTTTTAAAGTTAATTTCCTAATAAATTTTTTTGAAGTTAATGTCTTTTAAAAATCTGCATTTGCCAGAATAAATGTTTATATTTAAAAAAAAAAGGTTTACTAGACACTGTGAGCTCTCTGCCTCCTCTCTGTTATTTCAGCAAATTTGAGTTTGGATCCAATGGTACAAAATTAATGGTGTAGATAATTTTTACAAATCTTTCTCAAACTCACTTTTTCTTGACACCTTGTGGATGGGGCAGGCCAGTAGCTTATATACTGTACCTTTGTACCTTCCTCTGCACAAGCTGGTTGAAACACAGATTAAACAGCCTTTTGAGGGTTCCCTGAGGGTCCTAAACACATCTATTTTGCTGTTTACACCTAGCACAGTGGCCCATAAGCTCTGAGTCCTGAATCTAGATCTGAGATAGCTCTGAGCTATATAAAATCAGCTTTGTGTTTTGAATGAGGAAAGCTCTGTTTGTTTTACCACAAGATGGAGCTCTCTGATTGACTGGAACCTGCCTTTTTTGCACTATTTTAAAGGAAGTTTTTACAACACTGTTGTTCTTATAGCGGGAGAGTCCCTTTAAGCCATAATGTTTTGCATTTTTCCCATAATGCCTATGAACTGTTTGAGAAAACTTGAAGTGAAGAATCATTAATTCCTGAGAATAAATAAAACATGATCTGGCAGCAATCTTAAGTTTAGCTTTAATTTAAATTTAGGGGGGAAATGCACAGTTTGCATGTGTTTCCTGACAGATGAAATCACATGGTATTTCTGTAAATTTTATTAAGCACTGAATTATGTACAGATTCTTTTTCATACGGATACAAAGCATGGTTATTAAACTGCTACTACTTTGAAAAAGAGGGTAGAAGTAAAAGTTACATGGAAGGGGTGTTTATATTAAAAATAATGCTTTGGTGTATGTGTATATGAAGATAGTCTCTCTTATTTTAAAAATGTATTGTTTCCTCATAAAAATATACCAGCTCAGGAAATGACCATTCATATGTAAAATTACTAAGTTAGGAATAAATAATTTTGTTTCTATTTTATAAACTTTGTTCATTTACAGCAACAGGTTCTCACTCTTTTTACTGTGTCCAAAGGATGGAAAATGCTACAGCAATATGATACACCCCATTGTTGACTGATGGAGGATGAAGCTGGTACAGGACTTTCTTAGTGGTATTTGAGAGTGGAATACATCCATGGAAATGGATAGATTTTTTTATCATTTCGACTTTTTTCCTCTTATTAGAGTCAGTGATTTCTCTACTTTTAGCAGCCTTCTCCTATCTGTGACTCATTAATAGCAATGAGTCTTGCTTTTGCTAATGCAGCTCTGTATCTTCAATGTGCCTGTCTCCAATTTGAGGGGATGCCCAGTTGGTATTACAAATGGGGAAAATGCACCGACTGTATTACAGCTATGTGCTTTGGGTTGAGCTTGCAATCTTAAATCAGCATTGCTTTATTCTGTTCTCTATTCATCATCCAGGGATAACTGCTTTGTTTCCAATTGATTTATGTTAAAGTCCTGTGTTTTCTCTAAATAACCAATTTTTTCATGTCCAGTTATTTGAGCTCTTTCTCCAGATTTTCTTATAACTCTCTGCAATATGGAGAGAATCATGATTGCTAGGCTGTGCTCCCTTGTAATAGTTTTATTAGTGCTCACACTAATCTCTAAAGCAACTGGATTCCCGAAGCTTCATAATTGCCATCTCTGGAGGTGAAGTAGAGCTTGTTGTTATGTTATGCCGTGCTAACATTTGAGTGTATTAACATGACACTCCAGTGGGTTTTTAGAAACATCCTTCTTTAATGTACAGCAGTACATTCCAGCGCTAACTAGAAGTTATCTCACATTGTTTGCTTAACCACTTCTGCTTCCACTGTTCACAATCCCCATGCTCTACCCTTCGCACACCACTTGTATGTGTTCTGAAAGGGCTACCTAACTGCACACACTGTTTTGGAGCTGTGATACTTTCTATATGAAAAAGGGAACACAGCCACGATTAAGACTTGCCTTGCTTCTGCTAAGCTTCTCTGGAAGTTCAGAATGGTGTCTGGTCTAGCTGGTCGGTCTGTCTGTCCTTTGCAATGTGTTGAATAGTTGTGTACTGTGGTATTAAAATGTGGCTTAATCAGGGAATGGCTCAGAGGGTTGGGTAGGACTGGGGGGGAGGGAGCTGCACACAGTTTTCATTGTGCATGTCTTTTGGCCACTGCTAAGTTTGGTTACTAATTAAGAGAACCTATGCAATCATGATATCTTTGATGTAATATTTAACTCTGGGTATTCTTCAATCAGCTTTTGAGATGCATGGCTCTTAAATTCTGTAGTTATTTTGCAGTGACCACAGCTGCATTATATAGCAGGTTAGTACAGCCATAGAAGTATTTCTATGAAGAAAAAAGAAATTGACCTAAGTCTTCAATTTTTTAAATTGGTCTATATTGCTTCTTTCCCAAACCACTGATAGAGTGGCAGGTTTACAGCAGCATTTGTCAGGAAATTTATTTACTAAATTGTTCAGAAATATTCAAAATCTGCTATATTATGCAGCTGAGGATGTACATTCTTAAAGAACCTAATCACAAGCACAAGAGAAATGTTGCAGATGTACAGTAGTGGATCCAAAAAACTACCACTTTTCCATACTGTGGATGTGAAAAATCAGAAACAGTAATTAATATGTGTTCATGCCCTCCCCACCCCAACAATCCATATTCCTGTAGCATTAGCCAGATGGATCCATTACTGAGAAGTAATGGGGATGCCTTTCTGTGGATCAATCTAAAAGTTGAAATGCACAAGCATTCAGAAAATCCTGGTGCTCCTGAGCTGGTACTAAAAAATGCTGCTTGTAATTTCCCACTGATGCAAGTTGCTAGTTTAGATAAGGGCTAGCATTTCAAGCACTGTCTGGCCTGAATTTGGCTTGAGCAAGACTTAATCTGCAGTGTTTATGGTCATGGACAAGTTTCAGCAGACCTTTTTAGCACTGGCCTTGGAGTCCTAGAGGTGTTTCTTTTCGAGAACAAGTGTCTGTTAAAGTAGCACTTGTGTATTTCACTCTTCTTACATTGATCCCATCAAGGTGCCTCATCACTTTTTGCATCTGTCTTAATCAACACACAGAAGTTTGATTTTTCCCCTTTTCTGTGTAAAATGCAAAGAATTTGCTTTTTTTTAATTTAGTACCTCATCCTGGGAAGTGCATGTCACAAACCAACTCCACCTTCACCTTCACCACCTGCCGCATTCTGCACCCCTCCGATGAACTCACACGAGTCACTCCAAGGTAAGGGATTCCTGTGATGGCAGAGCCTTCAGCTCTGCCAGAGTTTCCCCTCTAAGCAAATGCAAAGTAATGGCATAAGCAAAAATTAGGTGAATTACAACACACCCACAAATTATTCCTCCCATTTTGAGTTACCTCAACCTGCGTTTGAGAGGCATGTGTAATGTTTTAAAAAGCCAACCAAAGTATCTTAAATTTTGTTGTCTCTAGTTAAGATATTCTAGGATCAGACATAACTGTATTGGCTTCTGATGTCCAAACCTGGCTCCTCTGGATCTCAGATTAATTGTAGTGAATGTGAATGCACAGAATGTGATCTCTCATAAAAAAGAAAAAGAAAGAGGGTTTTTTCCAGGGAGGAAACATCTTTTCTCTCTGAAGAAAACGGGATGTGCAGGTAAAGAAATTCAGGAAGTACATGAGGAATGGGTGAGGAAATATGCATTACTCAGAAACAGACAGATGTCTACTTTGTTCCTTGGTGTAATTGTTGGAAATGAGTTCATAGTAGCAAGACTGAAGCTAATGAACTGGCATAACAATAGTAATTGGCATGTATAGGCAATGCATGCTGACAGAAGGCCTTATGGAAGGTGAAGATCTGAGAACCAGGGGCTGTGTGTGAATTTCATACCTAAACAGCAAGCTTTACTTCCTTAGCAAATCAGTATTTAAAGAATGTTCTTTTCTGTTTAGAAATACAGTGCCTCATTGCTTTCTCTGCCCCTTCCAGCTCCTGTGTGGGAGCATACTATTGTCTAGGTCCCTATTCAGAGATGAAGTGTCTAGACCTATTTAGACATGAGATGGGCACTGACTGCCTATAAAGGGCATGAAAAGTAAAGGTATTGAATATGAAAATTTGTCAGGTGGAAAGGATGATGATTAAATGTAACTTTTCTGCTTCCCTTTCTGAACTTAGTTAATAGTGGCCTGGGTGGTTTTTCATTACTCTTTTCTGTCTTCCTTTCCCATCAACACGGTTACTGAAGAGATCCTCTTAAGTGGCTGCAGTTCTGTTTTGATTTTCTTGTTATTATTGAATTGCTGTCAATTGTGGTCATAATAAACTTATCGGTAACTAAATCTAACAAATCAGACAGAACGGACAGCTAAATTCAGTTCATTTTCAGCTGTCTTAGTTAAATTGAAGTTCATTGTTCATTCAGGAGGACAAAGAGCAAAATAAACAACGTGATGTTTTCAGCAGATGTGTTTAAGGAGCTCCTCCTTACCAACTATAAACAATTCTTCACAGGTCATGTGAGGAGGACGAGGAAACTGCGTTATGTCTCGTTGTGCTGAGAGGAGGTATAGGGCAGACACTATGACCCAGCGTGGTCAGGGGTGAGCAACACTGCCAGCAGCATCTTGTGTTGGCAGGGTCATGACAAGGAATGCTCGTGTGTGTGGCACCAGCTAACCCCAAAGAGGTTTGGCATTTACCTACCTGGTTGCATTTTAACCTATGCTACCCCAGGTGTTGCTCTAACCTGACTAAATTTCATCTAGCTAAATGAAATGCTCGTTTATTTGTTTCCTTTCTCAATCTAACTCTGAAACTGTCACTGGGCTGAGTTGCTGAGGCCACTTTGAGTGTGTTTCTGCAGTTGTGTCCACTGCCCTGCAGTGTTGGTCAGTTTGATGGGAAAAGTATTTCCCAGTCAAAGCAATGCCAAAACGATCAAACAGAAAAAAAAGGTAACACCTGTAACTGCTTTCTTGCAGGGATGGCTTTTTTTTTTATTGTGCTATAGTGTGTAACTGTGCTGACAAATTAGTAGAAATACTAATCTAAACATCTGTGCAACTGAAATCTGTAGCTGGAAAGAGTGAAGCTGTTGGAGTTAATAAGCCATTGGAGTGGTCTAGTTTTCAACTTGTGACTAGGACATCTTGGAAACCTGATAATTGACACCATATGTCTGGGTTTCTGAAAAGTATATGGTCCTATCTTGTAGAAAGTCAGTTCATACAGTAAGTTCTTTGTTTTCTCTCCTTGACACTTTTCAAGTCTTCTGAATTCTGTGTGGGAGATGAGATGACCACAGTGACTGTCACTGCTTTCTTTGTCACTGCTTTTTAGTTCCACTGTGAACTGAAATCAGAGCTATGAGGGTCCAGCTTTAATCAATGTTTAAGAGAAGAATTGTGAACTAACTTCATTCAGCCTTGCCTTCAGAGTGCTTGTGTGTGGCATAGTGTGCAATGGGTGTGTGTGGCCTCGTCCTCCTCCCCTGCTGTTGATGCAGCTTAGAGAGAGTGGAGAGGAGTGCACTGACAGCCACAGCACACACGGGGGTGCAAGGAGGCTGGTTCCAGAGCCATTTAGCAAGGCTGCATTTCTAATTACACCTACTGGCTTTCTCAAACATGTTTCACTACAGTTTATTGGGAGGAATATATGGGATTACTCCTGTTGAATTGCAACTGCAAGGTAAAAATCCTTTGGCAGTTTCATTTGCTTACAGTAGAGGTTGGTACAGTTCCAAATCACTGTCAGAGATCGTGTTGGTCAGATTCTGTTCAGCCAGGGAAAGAAGACATGACGTGAGAATTCATAGCATCATGCTAATTAAGGAGTGACTTAAAGATATGCTGATTTTTAGAAGACCACTGGATGAGAGTTTCTAGTCTTATGTGAATGCATGCCACCTGATCACAGTAAACCATGGATTTAGATGATTTTCTAAGTTCATCAGAAGCTGTGGCTCAGAACAAAACATTCCAGGGTGTCTAACCTGACAATGCACAGGTAGTGTTGGCTACACAGAGTTCATTAATGTCAGATGAAATGAGACTACAAATTCCAGTCAAGATATCATCTCAACTCTTTTGTCCATATAAGCAAAAAGGATGCAGTTAATTCACTGGCCTGAGTCTTCTCTATGCCTGGAAATCCATCCAGATTGTCTCAATGTGGCTATTTGATGCATTTCTTGGTACAGAGAACCCAACTTAAGTTAGAGTTGTATATTATGGCTGAGCCAATCCAGCAGTGTGGCTCTGCTGAAAAGGGAAGATCCCACTCTTTCCCTTGTTTTCCCAGTTTTCCCACTTTCTTGCACTGGCTTTGGTTTTTGTCTGACTCTTTGCTGAGTGTCTTCTGCTTGCTAATGTGGCAAGATGAGGGGGAAGATTTTCTACTTTGAACGGTGGTGAGCTTGAGTCAGTGAATTCTCTGTTAACATCAAGTGCTGCATCACTCAAGATCCATTAAATGCCATTAGAGGGGATGAAACTGTGCTGAGGAGATATTACTGTGGAACTAAAATTTTTTGTGTGCATATATATGGCAAAGAACATAATTTGACCATAGTTAGAAAAAGTTGGAAAGGGTTTTTGTGGGTTTTTTTTTTGAAGGTGCATGAAACTCTTGGGATTCACCCAACAGACATGAACTGGGAGTAGCATGGATGTCCCACATGCATTGCTTCTGGATTAACTATGTATACCATGTCTTAATGAATGAATGGTGTTAGCTTGAACTGAGATATATTTTGAGTATATATCATATATATATATATATTGAATATATATATATATATTTTTGAGTAAACATGCTGTGGCCAGCCTTATCTATTAGAAACAAGTTAAGGATGGCACTGTAGTGCCAGAAACAGTCAAACCCGTCCATGAGATTTTACACTGTGGCACAAAGGATTTGGAATGTCTCTTTTGTGGTTATTCTTTGGAAATAGGCGCTGTATTAAGTCTGTGTTCATTTAGCTGAGCAGCTCGTAGTGTGAAGGCAATCTACCAGATACTATTTGGTATGCTAGGGGGTCCCTGGTGGTCTAGTGGTTAAGGATACGGCACTGTAACTGCCGAGGCCCGGGTTCGATTCCCGGTCGGGGAAACTCCCCGGGTAGGTGGAGCCCGTTAGCCCTGTAAGGCAATCCACCTACGTCCTGAGGACCTCGCTGCCACTGTCCAAGCTCGCTTGGCCCCGGCAGATGAACCTCAGGATTAAAGGGTGGGCTCAGTTCTGCGCGCACTGTGTCCCACCTAAAATAAATCCAATGCGCAGGCTGGAAGGCGTACAAAGACCTTCCACAGATCTTCGCTCACGAAGTCTGGCCATTATTATTTAGTATGCTTCAGGAATTCCCAATCCCTAGTAACTAGCAGTAGTGTGCTTAAGAAAACAAAGTGCCATAAGATAGCACTAAACATAAGTATGTAATACATGTCTCTTGTTCTAAATATGTTGATTATTGCCATTTAATATTTTCTTGTCCTCTGCCTATTTTTGTACATATTTTGAGAAGAAAGAAGTGGAATTGGGATGCAATTTAGCACTGTTTCAGACTATAAAAATTATTTTACCAAGTTAACTGTAGAATGGCTCTTTGTCATGCTCAGTTTACTGCTGAGTTACCTATTGGCCAGTTGACAAGAGCTTGACTGGATTTTTCTTATCACTTCTGTTGATTATTCATACCATTGTGCATCTCCATCAAAAGGCAGATCCCCCATCTCCTTCCCCTTCAGTGAAAGCAAATTCAACATAAGAAGGGAAAAAGGGTTTGACCTTACAGAAGTGCACACTGGTGGCAGTTCCAGCTTCCAACAGCTTTTCTACAAATACTTCTGTAGCAAATAAATTCCCCTCCTCCCTTGCCACTCTCTGCTATGACCCAGCAGAACTAGAAGGAGGGACAGTTCTCTGTGCTCAGAAGTGACAATGGAAAGTAACTGTCTTGCTTATACCATTGGTCAAATCTCACCCATTTCTTTGTCTCACAGAAGCAACTGGGAGTTGTGACAGTAAGTAGAAAAATTGAAGGTGTTGATTACAAACCTGTCAATAGGTTATAGAAGGAATGTGGTGCTGGCTGTTGCAGATTGCATTAATTCCGTGAGACTGGGCTGTGAAGTGTGCAAAGCGGAGATGTGTTTTGTAAGATACGATGGTTTTGCACTTGTAATCACATTTGTGAGGAGCTGGGAACTGTCAGTGTCCTGTACGCTCTCCAAATGGATAAAAGGCCCTGCTTGGGGTTAAAAATCTTGCTTGCACTAAGTTTTAATTCCCTACTGGAGAGAATAATTTGACTGCTCCTTTGCTTTCAGCCTTAACGCAGCACCTACTCCAGCTTGTGGCAGCATTAGCAATTTGAAGGGCACCCCGGTGGCTACTCCCTGCACTCCTCGGCGTCTGAGTTTGGCTGAGTCCTTCACCAACCTCCGTGAATCCACGACGACAATGAGCACATCTCTGGGGCTGGTATGGCTGCTGAAGGAAAGGGGCATCTCGGCAGCAGTGTACAATCCGCAGAGCTGGGACAGAGCCAGCAGGAGCACCCTGCTGAACACATACTCCCCTAAAATGGCCATCATTCCTTCCACTCCACCAAACTCACCTATGCAGACACCTTCTTCTTCCCCTCCATCTTTTGAGTTCAAGTGCACCAGCCCACCTTATGACAACTTCTTGGCTTCGAAGCCTGCTAGTTCGATCTTGAAGGAGGTGAGGAATAAAAAGAACATCAGGAACAGTGAGAGCCAGACTGACGTGTCTGTTTCCAACCTTAATCTCGTGGACAAAGTCAAGAGATTTGGTATCGCCAAAGTTGTGAGTTCAGGGCAAACATCAGCTCCTCCTTTAACTGATGACCAGGGACCTCTTCTGTGTGGGGCTCAGGGACCAGTGAGGGCCCTTGTTCCTGGAGGCCTGGCAGCAGATGGTCTCCCATTGGGCTGCCCTACCGTGACCAGTGCCATCGGAGGCATCCAGCTGAACACTGGCATCCGAAGGAATCGGAGCTTCCCCACCATGGTGGGTTCCAGCATGCAGATGAAAGGCCCGACATCTCTCACTTCGGGGATCCTCATGGGAACCAAGCTCCCGAAGCAAACTAGCTTACGATGAAGGACTTTATTTTTACAGCTAGTCTTTTTAAATGAAAATACTCAGATTCTTTCTCCAGTCTCCCTTTCCTTCCCCCACCACCCCTGCATTGCCTCTTGAGTTTGACAAATCAACTTCGTGCCTAATGGGAGAAATGTGTAAACTTTGTATAAAATGTGTAAATATGTACCAGATCTATTGTAACTAATTGGATTATTTTACTGTTCAGTTGAGTGCAAAAGGCTCTATGTTATGATTGCTGTAGTAAGGTTAACTTGCTAACCTTTTGAAAAGGTTTTTTTTTTTAAGATGCACTGAAAAAAAACAAAAGAGCAAAACCAACAAAAAATAACTTGACTAGAAAAACATGAATTCTGTAGCTAGCCTAACTTGAGTCAAAGGTGCATGGGAAGCTGTTGAATGTGTTATGTGAGACCTCTCATTACATCACTTGAAGCATGGGAGCATTTGTGCTTCGCTAAATACTGAAAAAAGCACTCAGTTTAACATGTGGTAGTTTTAATTTTGCCTCTGTAGATGAGTTGAGCTGAGTTATTGGAGTGCCTGGCTATTATACCTGAATGGGTGAAACTTTTTTTTCCCTCCTGTTCTATATTTGCCTCCTCCCCAGAATTATAAACTTGAACTAATACTATGTTGAGGTCAGCAAGCCTACTGGGTACCTGGAATAGTGACATATTCCTACCACCACTGTTTCATTTGGCATGCTTACACTCTGTGCAACTTTTTTTTTTGTTTGTCTGTTTGTTGTCATTTTGTTTGGTTGGTTTTGGGGTTTTTTTTGTTTTTGTTTTCTTTTTCAATGCTGCACTGGATTGTGGAAGGGAAAATGCTTTACTATGTGTTGCTGCCACTGAAACACGCTTTGTCAGTGCCCCCAGAGAAAAGCGTTTTCGCAGCTTGTGAGGTAAACACGGCAGTGACTTCCTAGAAGTCAAAATTTTGACTTACAACAGATAAGAATGTTATAAAAGAACATGTAGCAAAACCAGTATTAGGAAAAGGTGCATCCTTGAAACCTCAGCAGAGAACCACAGAAAACATTTAGTAACGGAACGGTACAGGCTGGAAAGAGCAACTTGCAGTCCTGGTGCTGATCTTCATGTTTCATTCATGTCGAAGACCATGGCCTTCTAAGCAGGGTGAGAATGTTCCCTACCAATTTTCTGTGTTCTTTCCTCAGAGGAACCTTTTTCGTCTGAAGCTGGACCTTAGCATAGGTAAAAATATGGGAAACACTTTATTTTCACGGTGTTTTTAAACTGAAAAAACACCTGCCGATACCAAACATATAGCTCCCTGCTTTTTCAGAAAGGAGACAAAAGACCTCGCACAACCTTTAGTTGCCAGGCAGCCCTAACTATATCACAATTTTTTCTCTGTTCCTCCCAAACTTCTGGGCGCTTGTAGAAAGAGCTGAAATACCTTGGAACTAAAACAGACTGGAGGGAGCTTGTTTCTAAAGCAGAGCTGAGACACAGTTTTTCTGGAAGAGGGGATGAAGAGGAGCGAAGCTGGGAGGGTTTAGCATCCACTTTCTTTTCCTTGCACTTCTTGTGGCATCTAAATCAAGCTCCCTGTTTGTTGCCATTATCACACTACACGTAATTGCCATGAATTGCCGTTTGTACCAGACTGTTACTAAATTATTAGCACTGATAATTTCTTGTATAAGTGAAACTGTCTTAGTCTTTGTGATGAGAGATAGGTGGGTGGTTTGTTTTTTTTCTGAATGAAGTAGTAATTGCGGTAGTGCCATGGACACTAAGGATATTTTTTGAGAAAGAAAAAAAAAACACATTGGTCAGTTACAGCATGTGTTTGAAAACTATTTATTCTATGAACTTACAATGTTTTGGTAAAATGCCATCAGCTCTGTTTGCTGTTGTATGTGTGCACTTATTGCAAGCAAATTTAAGTATCTTTTTATTTGAATGTATCTTAAACCAGTAGATAGAATAACAGTTGATTCTGAAAAAAAATATGGACTTAATGGACCATTTTATATACCCAGAGGAAGAAAGCAATACCATATGAGAACTGTAGAAGCTAATCATGCAATTGGAAGTATTTAGCCTTTGAATAAGCAGTAGGAGCTGTCCACCCACCAGAGAAAACTGTTGTAACACAACAGAAAGATGAAACTTAATTTTTTCTTCACTAATATCAATAAAATAACAGAAAAATTGCACTGTTGTGTATTATTCAATATTTTCATGTTCTTCGAAGGTGATAAATCTTCCATCTCGATCCCTTGCTGTCATCTCTCAGTCAAAGCAATCTAAGAGGAGATCACCAAGTTTTTAAATTCTTACAGAAATGGTTGAAAAGTTTTCAGATTGCTGGAAGCTTGGGTCAAAACAAAAAGTATAGAACTAAATGTGAGGGTTTATTTCTATTTGAGTTCCAAAAAAGCAGAATTTGGTGTTGTGTGGTTTCTCTATTTTGAGGGGGACAGGGGTGTGGATTCTCCAGCCTAATATGATACAAAACCTGTAGTAACAAAATGTGAAAGTACAGAGTTAAGGAGGAAACATCCTGTGTTTTCCTACTTAGACAGAAGTGAGGTCTGCCGTTCTCTAGGATCTTCACTACTGAGGGAGGGAACAGCACACTGATTAAACACCAGGTTTAATGAGAAATAATGAAAAATAATGAGAAATAAAAAAGCTTCACACATGGTGAAAACTTGTGATAAAAGCTCCCTGGAGGAGGGAGTTGTCAGGTAATAGTTCCTAGAAAGATTAGACAGCCTCATGCATTGAGGAGAGGGATGTGTGTGTGAGGTTTAGAGAAAAATAGTACCATTTATATCATATACTTGCTACAGAGAGAATTTGGGATAGCAGTAGTGCCAAAATAAACTTGTGAAGGGCTTGCATTAGTATGACACAGTGCCATACGCCAGCTCTGAGAAAGGCTGATGCCGTGCTGGGCACATCCAGGTACTGTGTCAGTGAGTACAGAGCCTCATCCTTTCTCTCTACCCAGCTCCAAGCCTGGGGGAGACTCATGCTCAGGAAGTTAATGGTTAACGGGAGGGATCCAGGGAGGATGAGCACTGTGCAATCTGGATCTTCTTGCCTGGGGACAGGAGAGCAAGTGGCAGTCCAGGGAAGAGGGGAGCTGAGGCTGACAGGTAGGGTGCCTGCAGCTTTACCATGAGTAGGATTTGGGATTCAGTTAACTTACGGAAGGGTGTGTACATGTGAAATGGGAAGGAAATCTGGAAACCATTGCAGATGCTCAGAAGAGGGAGCAAAGAGGGAAGCCCTCAGGAACACTTGTTGTGGGGCTTAATAATGAAGGTCAATGCTTAAGGTTTAAAAAGAGAAGAGTTCTGCTTGGAGAAAACCACATTCTGTTAACGATAGATCGTAGAATCATCATAGAATGGTTTGGGTTGGAAAGGACCTTAAAGATCATGGCCTTGAATGCTTCCAAGGATGGGGCATCCAAAGCTTGTCTGTGCCAGTGCCTCATCATCCTCACAGTAATGAATTTTTTCCTAATACTTAATCTAAACCTACTCTCAGTTAAAGCCATGAGCCCTTGTCCTATCACTGCATGCCTTTGTAAAAGAAGTCCCTCTCCAGCTCTCTGTAGAAAGTCCTTCTCCAGGCTGTACTGTATCAGGGTATTATTTGGACTGGATCTGTCCTGCCCCCTGTAAAAAGCAAGTATTCTCAGAATATGATGATAGAAGGACTCCCACCTACACTGGAGTGCTTTGCAACCCTAAGTTCTGCCTGCATGTCTCTTATTGCAAAACTGCAGTATTAAGCTATGAGCATTACTAGGAAGATATTTTCTCCCATTATAACTAAAAAATAAGATTTTGAAGAGTAATTCAGACAAGATAAATCCTTTTTTTACAAGCTTATATGTTTTATCTGTTTTACCTGGACAAAGTCAGGCACTGATAGCCTCAAAGGGTACCTTCCTGGGCCCTTGGGAATGAAGATGCAGCCCTGCAAGTCCAGTTCCTGGATCCCTCCAATTGTTGCCTTGGTCAGAAGATCAAGCCCTGAGGTTGTTGATGAAGCAATCAGGGAACAAGTGACAGTGACATATGAGCTGGAGGCAGCAAAAGAAATGAATGTGCAAAAGAAAACGGGAAGGTAAAATTATTTGATTGCCACCAGGAAGGCCTGTAAGGCAGTACTGCAAGTGATGAAAATTAAGCTGAGCATAATGCACATCCTGGTATGGTTCTGTGTCAGCCTGGCTGCTGCTGTGCTGGGGAGCCCTGCAGAAACCCACACCTCCTGCACCAGTTTCTAGAGGGAGCTGTTGGTTGTATAAATGCTTTCAAATGTTCTTTCAGGGCTTAAAGAAATTTGTTGTAATACTGTAATTTTATGATTGACTTATAAAAAAGTATCCAGAAGGATACATGTAATGCCATGTTTGTTCACTTCTTTCACTTCTCTTTGCATCTTCTGTGCCAGCTAAGTGAACAGCAATGATGCTTAATAAGTGAGTGTGTGTGGATTTAGCAATTTTCAGGCTATCATGTCTCTGAAGGTGAATTATAAACTCACCTTTCCCAAAGGTCTGGAGCTCTAAGGAAAGCTGGGTTTAAACAACCATGAAAATTCAGAGGTTTAGTATTCACCAAAGGTCCTACAGGGCTTCAAGGCTGTGCGCCTGAGAAAGGAAAACGGATAGAACCCACATTGACAAGGAAGGTCAAAGGCAAACTAAAGAGGGAATAAGTGCAGCCCTCTAAAGTCAAGGGGAATCAAAACTGAGTCAGGCCAAACTTCTCAAGGTACAAAAGGAGCAACTGGAGGTTGTGTAAGGATAGGAAGTCTCTTGGAGTGCAGGACTATTCTCTCTGGCATGTTTCACCCTAGAGATTTCAGTGGATTTTGGAAGAAGAACAGTTTCTGTTTCTGGAAACAATGCTAATATTTGGAGAGTCTATTAGTTTCTCCTTCAGGACAGTAATTTACACCACAGGGTAGCTGAGGCAGCATAAGCTATCAGGAAACTCAGCCAATGTATTTAATGTACTTGGCCGATTTCAAAGCAGAACAGAATAAGTGCATAAACTAAACCTTGGAAAGCCAAATGGCTGATAAATTGGTGCCTCTGCTGTGAAATAGTCCTCTATCCTTGCAAGTATCCAGAAACATTTCTGGATGTATCTTCACCTTACTACGGCAAGGAATGTGGTTGGAGGTGAGGGCAAGGTGAGGTGCTGAGGACTGTGTGTCTAAGACTGGGTTGTGGGCACATAGGATGTTCTTTGGAGAGACAAGACTGGTATTTCAGCATTTTGAGCCTCTTCCCCCCATTCCTTTTGCATGTGTCCAAAGCATTGGTTGGCCCCACAGCATAACCTGTCATGCACAGAAGTTTAACACTTCCTCCCAACTTCCTGAACACATTTGTTGGCAGCTCTCATTGAATTGAAAAGTCCAGCAGTGTCAGTGAGATGTGTTCTGCTTTCCTTTGGTATAGACAGGATCTGCTGCCTGTAGCTTGTGTTCATGTTGAAGCTTTGTTCAGCTGTGCTGTGGCATCTTGCTGGGTGCTGTTCAGACCTGCTTTAATTCAGTTAACAAGCCAATTTCGAGCACAGAATAGTGAGAAAAATAATAAAAGGTCTGAAAGTTACTGGTGTTTAGCAATGTCCTTAGCTGTAACCTAGGCAGGGGGCTTTCATGTGAGAATGGTGTATATTCAAGAAGCCAGTAATGTTTGTATTTAAAAGATTACAGATATTTTTGTCCTGCTGAAATAGGTTTCAAGCTGTGCTGAGTCCAATTGCTATTACATTGACACAGGTACTTAGAAATTATTAAAGTTTTAACAAGCACACAGCCAGATTTTTTTCTTTCTTTAAGAGAATTCTAGTGAACTTGGGGGATACAAAAATCAAACACAGAGAGAAGCCTTTCACAGTTCTTCTAGGATGCTGAGATGTTCATTTTGTCTGACTTGTAAATGCCTCCACTCAGGCCTTGGAGAGGGACTGCTTGGTTTGCTCTCAGGCTTGCTGAAATGTGCAGAGCTGGGCTGCAGCTGGGGACATCTGGTTGTGGTGTATCGCTGACCAACATACAGCAAGGATGGATGCAGCAAAGCAAGGGAAAGCAGAGCAAGATCCACATGTGTTCCTGTACGAAATACCAGGTCAGGTGAGACTGTTCAGGGTGCACTGGCATCCCTCACACACTGCCCCAGCTCTGAGGGAGAACTGCCCCTTCCCTGGGAATGGGTGCTCCCTTTCTCACCTGGGTTTCCCCTCATTCCCAGAAGAGCACTTGCTGCTTCCACCCTCTTTTCACAGCTCTTGCATGACCCTGCAAGAGCAGAGCCACAAGCTCTCCTCTCATTTATGTGGGGTTGGCAGTATGTTCCTCTGTTCATGGAGATTTGCCCAGCACCTATTTTGAAATTAAGTTAATAAAGCTGGAACAGAACTAAGTGAATCAAGTGCACAGAGAAAATAAACTGACTTTAAATATAAGAAGGTAGGATTTGCTATTTTCCCAATGTTAATTTAGCACATACATGCACATGCTTTCATAAAGATGAATTTGAGCAAAGCTAAATTAAATGTCAGAGAGTTGGCAGTGCTGGGAATCTCATCTCCCAGATGAGCACCAGGAGGCTGTGCCAACCCGCTGCTGTGTGTGCTGAAATCTGTGGGGCACTTGTCAGCCCAAAGGTGTTGCTGGACACCAGGGACTCCTACCCAGCAACAGGGCCTCCATCCCTAAAGCTGCCATTTCCCTTGGATTAAAACAGGGCAACCTGGAGAGCAGCTTCACTAAGGGCCTGGATGAGCATTGAAGCTAACAGGGCTGCTGACTTTGCCAGATATGCTGGCCCCTCTGTTTAGCTCCAGTTAGCACCCCCAGTCACCTGGAAGCTGAGTGGTGTCTCAGCAGGCTTTACAACCCTCTCCTACCTGGGGACTTTCATCTGCTTCCAGAGAAGCAGGTGACAGTTGTTTTTAGGATGAGGATGATGTTGCTGAACTGCTAATAGCCAGCTCCCCCTTATCTCCAGGATCCTGGAGCCACTGTGCCTCTTGATAATTACTGCTATTTCCTCCAAACTTCTTAATTCTTAACACTTACTCTTGTGAGATGTCACCTGCAGGCACAAGTTTGTATCTTAGCAGTACCTGAAAACCATGTTAGTCCTGAGCTGGTTATTAGGTGGTAAAGAAGGGCTCTGGCAGAATTAAGAATGTATGTTTTCACTCCCCATTTGGATGCCAGGTGAGTCACTGCAAGTCCCTTTATTTAGACATAAGGAAGAACTTTTTTCAATGAGGGTGGTAAAACACTGGGACAGGTTGCCCAGAGATGTGGTAGATGCCCCATTCCTAGGAACATTCAAGGCCAGGTTGGAACAGGGTCTGAGCAACCTGATCTAGTTGAAGATGTCCCTGGTCACTGCGGTGAATTTGGACCAGATGACTTTTAAAGATACCTTCCTGTTCCCTTGTTCTACCTTATAGTACTGGTGCAGCTTAAATATTAATACTGCCATGTTCAGTGATTGAAAAAAAAATTAGACTACGTTTTGTCTGGAGCTCTCTGGTATCCAAGAAAGGTGGTAGATGTGATTACTTAGAAATGTCATGCTACTTGTGGGCTGGCAAGAAAAAAAAAGAATAGCATTTTCTTGTAATCACTTTCAAAACCAGACAAACTTTGCTGCAATTGTATCACAAGGAGAAACTAGATTTCACAGGTGAAACTACTGGTCCTGTAATTGGTGTTTTCGTGATTCAAACTGAGCATATGCCTGGCTAAATGCAACAGTGGGGATGGCTTGGCAGGAGTGGAAGCGTTATTTTGTGCTTGGAAATGGTGCCTTGAAAGTTATTCACCTCTTGGGGATGCAGAAGGCACAATCTTGGTCACTGAAAGGGTAGTGGAGCCCCTGGAGCTGCCCGGGGGACTGTGGTCTTTCTCACAGGGCAATTTTGCACCACAAAGAACAGGGCCAGGCATCTCCTCTTACCTGGGAGCCTTGTGAGCAGCCAGGTGGTGAAATCATTTTTGTGTCCTGGGGAAACAACATGTAGAAGCCTCCCAAACCATGNCCAGGTGGTGAAATCATTTTTGTGCATCAGGCAAGGAAAAGATGACACCGTCCTGGGGGAAAGAACGTGTAGAAGCCTCCCAAACCATCACCTGACTGCACCAAGGGCCTTGCACTTTCACAGACATTTTCAGAGACCTTCAGAAGGGAGAGGAACGGGAGGGAACACCTTCGTCCCTCCATCTGCCTGCCTGAAGGAAATGAGACAGAGTTGAAAAAGAAAAGGTTTGGGATTTCCCCTAATGACAGCATTCTGCAGTAGAGTGGTTTTAGTAGCATTTTTGTTTAGTGCAACTATTTTCTGTGTATGATTTTCTATGCACTGTGCTTGCCTATTAACTTCTGTAGAAATTGCTGCTGAAATGTTCACCTGCCTCTTTCCTTCGGCAAGCGCCTGCTTTCCAGCGTGCAACAAACTTTCTTTTTTGTATCAGTGAACACCACGTGAATTATGCAATGCGAAAGTCACCTCCTTTTGCAGTTTGCTTAGATGTGAGATCCAGCTGCTGAAGCAGACCCAGGAGCCACAGGAGAGGTTGCCTGCCTGTGGTGGAGGAGCAGAGTGCAGGAAAAACAGTATATGCAGCCTGCCCGCAGCCAGACAGGAACGACTGCAGGAACTGCAGGGGGCTGGTTTTGCACAAGCAGGGATCACTTCCCAGCTGTGACCGTGGGGCTCTATGCTCTACATTGTGCCTGGTAAGGGCTGGGCACAACCTTCCTCCTTCTCCCCACATCGGTGGGCAACAGCCAACTCAGGCTGCCTGTGTGACACACGGGAGCTACCTCTTTCCTTTAGGGATACTGTGACCAGACTGCTCCAATATCTCCTCCCCCTCACGATCACCTGCTCTGTTCAGGGACCTGTCCTCATCCCCTCCCCAAATGAATGCTTGGCTCACCACACAGCAGAAAATGCTCTGTTTATTCTGTGATTCGCAGCCATCAGCAGAACTTTCACATCAAGTTCACAATAGAAAATAAATAAACCAAGAAGATGGAACATGGTGGTGTCATTCCTCTTTTAGTTTCAGCACTGTTGGCTATTCACTACAAACATGGGCCACTGTGTATCTCCGTCCTTTTCGAATGGGGTTGCCATGAATTTAGCTGGTCTCTTCTGGCAGTACTGTGCTGCTCTGTTTATATTTGGACAAGTTCCCTAGAGTTCAAAGCTACTGGGACTGACACAAGATTTCTCTGAAAAGTGGATAATGTCTGACTACTCGACACATGGAGTATATTTACATCGCAGAATGAAGGCATTTTCCTGCCTCTCTTTATAGTAAGACACCAGCAACATGCAGTGACAGGACAAGAAGGGATAAGTGAAATCATTTTAATATAGTATCAATGTATGAGAAACCACAAAAGAAAGAAGACATTTTCTGGAAAATTCTGCATATGTATATATTGCATTGAATAGTCTTACAGAAAAATTTACATCAGGTACATGATTTTAAATATTTTAAAACACTGATTTGAAGAGGACAACAAATTGATTTCTCTCTTTCTGTACAGACATGGGAGTGTGATTTTCTGTTACTGTAGTTTGCTGTTCTTCAGGAAGAGTACTCGTATTCTTCAGCACTGCGGCGTCCAAAATCCATCCAGCCCATGTAGTCTCTGTCATTTATCCTGTGAGTAGGATCAATGCTCTGTACCCTGTTTCCCATAACTGAGAATCTTCCAGTGGAACCTAAAGAAAAAATGTTTGGCAGAGCAGAGAGTGAGCAGACATATTATCCAATTTCAGCCATTTTCTGATCCATTTTGTATTCAGATGTCTGCAATAATGGAAATTCTTGGATATAACAGTTGTATTACATGGCCTGTATTGTGACATTGGGGAAAACATCAAGAGAAATCTTACTGGTAAGGTCCTGAAAGTGGCTTGGATTTTTTTATTGCAAAGTAAACAGATTATTTTCTCCTTCCTGCTGCAGGAACATTCTGCTCCTCTCTGCTAGGAAGGAATATGGATGCATTCTATCTTTTTCCTTCCTTTTTCACTAGAGAGCTCAAACTATTTTGCACTCTTCCTCATAAGGCTCTGTGTTTGCTTGCTGGTATTGGGAGAGTTGATCTAGATGTAAAAAACCCCCTCTTCTTCAGAGCAGGCTGAAGCCTGAAACACCACAGTCCCACGTTGCTTAAAGAGATGTAGATGTAAATACAGGAGCTCTTAGAGTGCAAGTTCAGTAACAGGCAGGGTAAAGTTATGAATCCCAGGTTTTGTGGAAAAGAGGGAATAATCCTGAAATGGAGAAGGTTGTATCTGAAATGTATAGCTAGAGATACCTATTGCTGGAATTATACAGGGCCTATTACTATGTCAGTGATTTTTTAACACCTTATCCAAATCCTTCATAATTCTGTTCACAGCAAGGTCAGATGCTGATCTATGATCTTGCCTTACCTTTTCTATCTTCCTTGCTTAAGGCATCAAAGAGAAATTATTTGCAAGGAGAATTCATGTTTTAGAAAAAGGGCTGCAATCCTCTATTTTCCACATCATTGTATGATGTAACTAAAAAATGTAGGAAAAGGTGAATTACTTCTGTCTGTACTCCCCGAAAACAGATAAAATTGACACATGCCAGTAATTAGATTATCTTAAGCCTTGAGTGAGGAACAGATTCAATATACTAGTGTTCAGTGCAGACTGAGGCTTGGGGAATTCTTGAACTTATCAAAAAGGAAAACAAGCACAAATAAAATCCCACAGATCCAGATCTACACAATTCCCTTGATTACAGTCTCTTGTGTTTTGAAGAAACCCTGGGGACTCTGTGCTTTTATAGTTCAAGGTCTTCCTCAAGTAATGATTTATAATGAACATGACCCATTAAAATGTAAAGCAACTGCATTGTTTTGTTAGGGTTTGCAGAGCGATACGGGAGTTGAAGGTACAAAAACAACAGAAAAAGCACCATGTGGAAGACATTTACCTAGAACAAAATGGCAACAAATCTAATTACCTCTAGAAAAGAATGCCTACCATTAAATGCTCAAAAACCCTAGAAATTCACATTCATAATTCAAAAAATGTAATTGAGTTAATGACAGTGGCTCCTTAGCCTTATAACCAGTCAGGGCTAAGACAGCGCAGGACCATCACTCAGATGTTGGTGCTTAAGAGACTTCTGAGCCTTCTGCTGTGACCTGTGGGCTGTAAAGGCTCCCCTGGTGACATTATGCTCTGGCCTGGCAAGGGCTCCTTGGACAACAGTAAATGTGCATGTCACTGACTTGATAGCTACAATATCCCTCATGCCAGATTCATGCTGAAAGCCTGCAGAGGAATATAAATGAAACTTTAAGTCACAAACCATGTTTATTTCTTACCAGCACCTTAATTACCTTTCCTCAGACCACCGGGTATTTCCTGTGGCTACTGCAGAATCAGTGTACAGCAAACATATTCAAAACAGTAGCAGTTCAGCTACAAGGCTGCCATCAAGCCCTAACCCCTTCAGAGAACTGAACTCTCTCACCGTTTCACCTGGAAATTCTGTACATAATGAGCCTTTCTATTAATCACAAGGGCAAATGCCACTGGTAACATTAGCAAAAGCCCACACTCTCTTTCCCTCTAAATGGAATTTTCTACTGAGTGTTATGGTTTAGACAGGTTAAAAGTGACTAATACAGAGTGTTCTGCAGAGATTTCTGAGGTGCTGCCCAGAACCTTCACGTTAAATGAGAATATAATGTTCTGATGGGAACACTGTATGCATCGCTATAAATTAAGTAAATAGTTTTTGTCCCTCTGAATCTTCTTTAATGAGCAACTACATCTACAAACCAGCATCCAGCCGCCCTAGTCACATCAGAAGGATCCCATCATCTGCTAGCAGACACTTTGTAGAGTTAATTATATATGTCAATTACACATATATGGGAAATTCTCCCTCATATTAATATTTATCAAAGAGGCATCTTAAATCCAAAGGGATTTTTTTCCACTTCATCTGGTTAAACTATTTGGAAATGTCAGCCAGATATTTAAGAGTATATAATGGATACACAAACTAGAACAAGGTGTTCTGTTTCCATGTAGGTGGAAAACAATGACTACACTGGGGAAAGGTAACAAGGATTCTGCTTTGCAGACTCCTGCAATAACACCCTTATTCAATAACAGCTTTAAGAGAAGCACTCAATTATGGAATTTCATATCTGAATTCTCTTTCCTTTAAATTGTATGAGCTGCCAAAAGAAGTTCCTTAAGGGATATTGTGCAAATTGCTAACATCAGATGAAATCTCTCAGGCTCCATTGAAAATTATTCTTTTTCTGTTGTTTATCATATGTCTCTGTTCCATGTACACAGATGGGTGTGTATGGCTGCATATGGACTGCATGAAAACGCACGTAGTGTCTCTTAATTGCAGACCAGCATCAAAGATAAGCATAGGACTTTGCCTAGCAGAGAGGCCAGCAGTGAAGCTATCAAGAGGGGAGTGTTAAATGATCTGCATTGTGTGGAGAGACAGGAGCAGAAAAAGCTCTTCCTTATATAAAGTGAACTTTATCCTAAGCACAGTGTAGGGCTGGGAGTGAATTAATTTCTCAACATCTGCATGTCCAGGTAATCCCAACTACTGGCTTCTCTTGAAGCCCTCTTTCCTTCTTAGATGCCCTCTTTCCCTGTATTACAGGCGGCAGGCTGAAATGAAACTTTCACAAGTGAACAAAATTTGTGTAGTGGCTTTTGTTGAGCTTGGCAGTCAAAAGGCCACAGCAATTACCCTGCCCATGGTGTTACTCTATTGAGATATGAAGCAATACAGAGATAAGCCAGTTCAAAAGGAAAAATGCTTTCTTGGGGAAGTTTCAGTGGTCCGTGATTTTGAGCCCTCATTTTTACTGGTAGCACAGATGGCATGTTTCTGCTTATATTGAATATATACTATAAGATGTCAGCAGGGAAAGCTTTACTCTTTCTCTAATTTATACAATCCTCAAGTAATTAATAAATCTCACGATAAGAATTAAGCCATTTAATACCATTACTCTACTGGTACTTCCTGTCCTTGTTTTTAAACCGTGCCATGGAGGTTTTAAGTAACTGCAAGATTGTGTTCCCAGTCTGTCTGGGACCAAAACTCTATCATGAATTGACATGTTTTGAAGGAAATGTGCTTTTACTTATCACTGCTTTTAGTTATTGCACTCATAAATGTGAATTCTGATGTTTCAAAAGATTTCACAATTTTGTAATTTCCTCTGGGAACAAATATATGAAAAATCCAATACTCAGAAGATTTCCCTGGTACAGGTATTTCTGGTTGAGGTGAGGCTAGATATTTGGACTGTATTTGTGCTCAGTAAAATTTTCCTGCTCTTCTAAATTTAAAAAGGGGAGAGAGGAGTGTAGCTAAATGGAAAAGTTTTAAGAAAACATAATTACTGTATTTTATCTGATATAACATACTGAAAATACCAACCAAATAATAAACTATGAAACTAGTAGTTAAAAATAAAAGCTGGACTATAGCCTGACAGGTAGATGACATCTTCCTCATTTATCTGTACATGACTCTGTCAGTGGCTGCTATGTACAAATTTTTTTTT
>VYXB01009950.1:8283-24516 GCA_013397135.1 Pachyramphus minor | reverse complement strand
GGTCTGTGGGATGGGGGGGTCCATGGGGTGGGGGCAGCTGGGATGGGGGGGCCACGTGGTTCGGCCGCTCCCACACTCCGGGGGCCACACCCCCGCTTTGAGCGCCCCCTCCACCGTCCCCACCGCCCTGCCCTGTGCCCCCCGCAGGTCCTGGGGCTGCCTGGGGGCTGCTCGGCCGAGGACGTTCAGCGGAGCTACCGGGAACTCGTCAAGCTCTGGCACCCGGACCACAACCGGCACCGCGCACAGGAGGCCGAGCGGCGCTTCATCGAGCTGCAGGAGGCCTATGAGGAGCTAGCGGGGCCGCGGCGGGCGGCGGGGGGGGGACACTGTGACAAACACGACCCTTCTCTGTCCCCTCACCCAGGCGGTCCCTTGTTGTGTCGGGGCAGGGACTCGAACTCGCGATCTCCCCATCCCAGCCCCCGTCCTGCCACGCGACCCCCACTTCGGTCCTTTCCGGCCGTTTCCGTCCACGTTCGGCGGCCTTCGCCCCGCCCACTACAGGCGCGGTCTAAAAGATCCAGGCATCTGATTGGCTGTTTGAGGGATTAGTCACACCCCTCTCGTGGGGAGGCGGGGCTTAGCTGCTGAACGGCAGTGGAGGGCGGGACTAAAGGGGCCTCCCCGCGCTGTCATTGGTGGAGCTCTTACGGCGGGTGCGCGGTGATTGGCCGGCGGAGCAGGGGCCGAGCGCTGATTGGCTGTCGCGTGGAGGGGGCTCTGCCGGGCCGCGGNGGTGAGGGGCCTTGTGAGGACTTGGGGAGGGTCTGAGGGTACTTGTGGGGGGGCTGGAGCGACCTTATGGGGGGTCTGAGGGGCTTTGTGAGGATTTGGGGGGGCTGAGGAGCTTTGCCAGCCCAAGGGGGTGACAGGAATTTTGGGGTTGTCAAATGGCCTCCAAATCCCTGGGGATTGGGGTTTTCCCTTCCTTTGGTCGTTATTCCCAACAGTTAACGTGGTGAAACATTATTATTATTATTACTCTTATTATGTTCCTCCCAGGCCCCCCCGAAGTCCCTGGGGTTAGCAGAGATTCTCACCCTCCCCATCCACTCAGGGATTTCTCCATGGGACGTTCAGGCAGCAGGATGTGGAGAGTCTTTTCCAGGGCCTGATTCCCACTTTTCCTGAGCTTAAATCCCACTTTTCCAGAGCCTAATTCCCACTTTCCCCCACTCCGTGGATGTTACTGCTGTCCCAGCCTGTTGTTGAGGGAGTTCTTTCATGGAAGTTGTGGCTCATTCCCTGTGGAAACAGAGAATCCAGAGGGATGGAAAGGAAACATGGCATTTAATTCCATGTGGACAAGGGGGAAGATTCCAACTGGGAGGTGGGAATTGTCCCCGAGGTGCTTTCTGGTGTCCCCTGGGGGTCCTGAGGGTGCGATTTGAGGGGTTCCAGGAGCTTCAGCTACAGCTTGGGATGGCAGGAAAACTTGGAAAATCAGGAAAAGTGGCCTGAAAATTCCCTATCAACTTCCCGAGGGCTCAGCCTCAGTGTCCCACCAGATATTTTTGGATTTTGAGTGTTTTAGGACAATTTTCCCCTCATTCTGGGCTGTGTTTCCACTGGATGCTCCCGCGGGAAAGCTCTGGCTGCCACATCTTCCCTGGGAAGTTTTTCCTTGTATTCCGTGATCCCTGAGATCTTTTCCAGCATAAAAATGGTTCTTTTGGAAGATGTTGAGGCTTTTCCCCCTCAAAAGTTGCAGGTGGAGGGTCTGGAGAGTTTGGGGTCTTTCTTTCCCTTCTTTCTTTCCCTTCTTTCCCCCTTTTCCCTCTCCCTCTCTTCCCTTGCTTTACCTTTCCTTTTCCCTTCTCCCTTTCTCCCTTCTTCCCCTCCTTTTCCCCTCTCCTTCCCCTCCTCATTCAGGAATATTTTACCCCTTGAACTCCACAGTTTTACCCTTTGAAGCAGGAAAACGTGTCCCAATTACCTCATAAAAGATGGATGTAGGATAATCCCTCATTCCCGGCCGTGCCTGGAATAATTCCGGACAATAAATATGTGGATTTCCCTGGAATACAGACACCTCATTATCTCCCACCTTCCACTTCTCCCCCCCCAGGCCCCAGGAGGGACATTAAGGAATTATTCCTTTTAAATCCTGAGATGGGGTTTGGTATTCCAGGAACACCTTTGGGATGGGAAAAGCCACTGGAATTAGCCTTTCCTTGTGTTTAAAAGGCTTCTGAAAACTGATTATCCTGATTATTTTTGGGGAAAAAACTAATTATCCTGATTTTTTTGGCAAGGGGAAGGGAAACTCCTGCAATTCCAGGCAGGCTGGTGCTGCTCCTTCCTTCCTTTTGGAATAAAATCCCTGGATTGATGCATTTGGTGGCTGTTTTGGGGCAAAAATATTCACTTTTGGGTCAGAACCCGCCAAGGAGTGTGTGGAAAGAAGGGATAAAAAGGTTTATTTTGCTCTACTTGAACTTCAGGTGTTTTGGGGGAGAAAAAAAATCCCGAAGTATAAGGGTTTAAATTTCCTGGGAATCCAGCAGAATTTGGGATAAAGCTGGAGCTGGGAGTTCTAAACAAAAAAACCTTCCCACCACAGCACAGGAATTTGGGCTGTGTTAAATCTTTGTGTGTTTTATTTAAATGTTATTTATACAATATTTATATCTTTTATTTCCTGCCCAGAATTCCCTTTTCCAAACCCTCATCCCAACCCTGGGTGTGTTTATTCCCCCCTTCCCACTTAATTTCTGTTTGTTGTCCTACTTTAAATCCAATAAAACCTTTATTTTTTGGCTGTTCAGGTGGAAATTTTTGGGGGGATTTTTGAGCTTCCCCGGAAGCTTCACAGACAATTTGTGGGTTTTTTTCCAGCTTTTTGGGAGCACTTTTTTGTGAGAAATCCCTGGATTTTTAGTGTCTTATCCCATTTTTTAGTCAGGATTTAATTCCTTGTGCTCCACAGGGGAGGGGGGCCAGGGCCCACCTGGGGCCTCCAGAGTGGTGGAAATTGGATTTTTATTGGAAAATAATTAGAAAATGCCAATTTCTGTGTACTCGGGGATGATCCCCAAGATGGAAATAACCTGGAATATGAGGCTCCTTAATTCCAGAGCCAATTACCCACATGGTCCTTTCCAGGAGCCCAAAACGCCCCCAAACCCCCCCAGTTTTTGTTTAATTCTTTCAAACACCAGTTTTTCCAGACGAATCTCCCCGAAGCTGATAAGAATCCAGACAAATTTCTCCCTGTTTCTCACTTTTCCACCCAAATTTTCCTTGAATAATCAGTGTGGATGGAGCAAAAAACAGTTCTGGAATTGGGAGTTTGGGAATTGGGGGGTTTTTTTTTGACTTACTGTCTGAGAAATTTAACTATTTTCCTTCTGCCAGCAGTCCCTTGTAACAATCCTCTGCATTTCCACGGGATTTGGGGAAGTTTCCTGCAGGAATTTGGTTGTTCCAGCCAGATTTGGGTTGTTTTGCTCCACGTAAATTCCCTTAAAATAATGCTATTTGATCGAAATCCGGATTTTTGGGGCAGTTTTGGGGCTTTCCTGTGTCTCTGTAACCCCCCCACCTCCTCTTTGCCTTAATTCCTCTTTTCCCACTGGATTCCCACTCGGATTTGGTGGGTTTTTCCAGCCCTTTATGTTGAAACTCCACAGACAACTCATGTTTTTTCCAGCTTTTTTATGGACTTTGAGGTGGTTTTGCCCCGATTTGCTCCCAGGATATCCCTGTAAAGGTGCTTTTTAAACATTCCTTTGTTCCATGACTTCCAACCCAGGGAATTAAAACATTCCCAAGATGCTCCAAACCCCTCATTCCCAGGCATTCCCACCGTTTTTATTCCCAAAAATAAGATTTTAAAGGGGATTTTGGGCTTGGTTTTACCGAATTACTGTATTTTAAGCCCAGCTTTGGATTTAAAGCCCTTCCAAAGGGTTCTAAAGCCGGGATCAGAGGTCGGGGCGGGAGCTCCAGCCTTTCCTAAGCTCCGGCTTTATCTGGAATCCGAAGGTTTTCCTGGCACAGCATTTCCTGGTCGTGGCCACAGAGCAAAGCAGGGAAGTGAAACTGGGCTGGAATCCCTCAGATCCCCCTGGAATTCCCAATTCCAGACTTGCTTTTTAGGGATGAAGGAGTTGTAACTGGGAAAAGCTGAAGGCAGGAGTTTAATCCCTTCCTTTTGGGATTCTTTCCAGGTAAAAAATTCCTTTTCCTGGGTTTTGGTTCGTTTTTTTTGGTGTTGAAAGGAGGGTTGATTTCATCTGGGATTTCAGTTCTTGGGATTCACTCTTTGGGAATAAGTTTGGGAGCTTGAAAGTCCAGAGTGGAGAAGACTGGTTTTAAATCCAAACCCTGTCTCTGTTCCTGGAGCATTCCCGAGGCTTGTGAATCCTTAAAAAAAAATCCTGGCTCGTGTAAATCCTTCAAAAAAATTCCTGGGATTTGTCAATCCTTAAAAAAAAATTTCCTGGCACTTTTGAATGCTTAAAACCAATCCTGGTGCAGGGGTTAATTAATCCTGCAGCAAATTCCGTGTCAGGTCATTCCTGCCCCTTTTCCTGCCAGGGACAAACTCTCCACATATCCCAAATATTTTGTGCCTCCAGATCCCTCTGTTTTCCATGGAAAATGGGAATTTTGGGAGCTTTTCCCTTGCCCCATCAGGAGGTTTATCCCAGAGCCAGATCTATTGTTCTTTCACCTTTGGATCCTGGTCTTTGTTTAACTGTTATCCTGCTTTTTTTTTTTTTTTTTCCAAGGAAAATCCCCCCTGGAATTCCCAGCTCGGAGGGTGGGCTGTGCCCCTTGAAAGAAGCAGGAAGAAGGGGTTAAATTTGGGGAGGTTTGGGTGTCGGCAGCGGAATTTTGCCTTTCCTGGGGGCACCAATCCCGAAATCCAGGAGTTTGGGTTGTCCCTGGGTGGGATCTGATCCCGAAATGTTGGGATTTGTGGCTGTTTTTATCAGTTTAGTTCAGATCTCCTCGATTTTTTTTCACTCACTGTCAGGGGTTTAAAGTGGCTTTAAATGTAAGGGTTGAACTGAAGCAAATCCAAAGGGATTTGGGGCTTTATGGATATTTTATGGATAATTTATAATGGAATAAAGTTCATATTACATAAAATTTGTATTGAGTATAATTTATATGTTTATACTAAGCAAAAAGGATATTATACAGAATATAAATTATATTGAATAAAATCTATATAGCATAGAGTGTACATTATATAAAACCCAGATAGAAATTGTTTATATACAACATATAAATATATAATATAATATTTTTAGAGCTATACAACCTAATGTTACAAATATATAAAATTTATTTTAGGTACAAATTATGTGCTATAGAATTTATAGGGTATAAAATTCCTATGCTATAAAATTCATAATAGAATAATTTATGTAATATAAAACTACATTAGAAAAAGCCATATGAAATTATATGTAGTTATAATACATGGAGGTTATTTTATATGGAATTTATTTTATATACCATTTATGCTATAAAAATTTATAATATGTAAAATTATTACATTTATATTATAAACATTATAATATATAACATCACATGTAATTTATATTTTATGAAATGCTGTAATATATAAATTAAAACGTGTAAATAATAGTGATTATAGGCAATTTTAATAGCATTATTTTTAGTACTGCTAATATTTAATATCATTAATAACACATAAATTAAACCTATATGATAAATACAAATCTATATCTATTTTTAGCTGGGTTTTTTTCCTGCCTGGATCTTTTATCCCTTCCAAATCCCAACTCCTTACAAACCCCTGGGAACACTTTGCCTCCCACCCCAACAATTCCCTCCTCTCATCCCTTGTTTTCATTCCCTCTTTTCTCTTCCAGAAATTCCACCTGGATCTGGGACAGAACCTCCCCCTGGCAGGAGCTGCTCTACCTGTCCCTTCATTCCCAACAGCTCCACGCCCCTGGATTGGGAATTTTCCTCCCCAATCCCCAAAACCGCTCGGAATTCCCAGTATTTCCCCCCTTTTTGTGGCCGAATTTGGGGCTGGAAATGTCTAAAAAGCAGAACACAAAAGGTAAGACGTGACAGGATCAAACCTCCCCTTTTCCAGCCAGCCCAGGGCTGGTGATTCCCAAGTTTTTTAATTGGGAAAAGGCCTCGTTCCCCCCCCATTCCCTGGGGAGCCTCCGGGGCCCCTCTGACGGCTCCTTGTCACTGTCTCGGTGACATCCCGGGACCTTCCGGGCTCGGTGACATTTTTAGGAGCATTTCAACTCCTGCACTCGGACAGCTGTGACTTCTGGGCTCTAATGGGAATATCTCAGCCTCTCCACAGGCAGCAGGAGTGAAAAGAGCAGGAAAACACGGGGATATTGAGGGCAAAATAACAGCTGGGAAGTGGCAGAGCTGGTCCCTGTGGGTTTTTCGGGATCCCAGTGGTGAAATCTTGTCGCTGGGCCTGGATTTGGGGAGTGCTTCGGTTCCTTATGGATTAGTTCTCTCCAGATTTGGGCGTGTTTTCCACAGAATTTGGGATTTTGGGATAGGATTCCTCCTTGGAGTGGCTCATGGGAGCCCCTTGCTTGGAGTCCAGTCAAGGAATGAGCCTGGATTTGGGTTTGGAGGGCTCAGGCCTTGGAAAAACACTTCCCTCTTGGAAAAACACCTCGAATGAACCCTCTCCAAGCCTTTTATTCCTTGAATGTGGCACCAGGAGCAGTTTTCTCCCTCCAGTGCCACCTCAGAGCTGATTCCAGGGGATTCTTTGTGTGGAATATTAATTCCAGAGGGTGTTTGTGTGTCGGGAGGTCACATTTTCTCTTTATTTGCACTGGCTAATTAATAATTTAAGGCTCCTGAGTTGACAATTCCCGTCCTTTCCCTCCTGGAAGAGCTTTTGTTTTCCATAAAGTGGTTATTTCCAGAGGCTTTGTCACAGCAGTGCCACCGACCTGAGGAGCCCTGAGCTGGATCCAGGGAATTAGTCCTGGAAATCGGGATATGGGATCCTTTGGGAGTGGTTTTCAGTGGTTGTGTTGGAGTTTGAGCTCTTGGAATCATTTAAGGAATGATTTAAGGAATCATTTAAGGAATGGAGTTGGTTCCATCAGTGCTGAGGGAAAATCCCACCCGGGAGGGGAAAAACAATGGGGAAACTGAGGGAAAAGATGGGAAGTCACGGGAAAACACTGGGAAGTTGTTATTTTGAGGGAATTCAGGCTCTGGCACAGGGAAGGATCTTTTCCCAACCCAAGGAAGGATCTTTCCCTTCCCACAAAAATGCAAATTCCGAACTCTTGAGTCCCGGCGGCTGCATTTGAAATTCCGTCCCTTCCCAGGCAGTTCCCTGGTGCCAGCAGATCCCATTAAGGATTCCTGGGAGCACATCCAGGGCCATATCCAGCGGGTTTGGGGTCAGCTCAGGCGCATAATGTTTGCATGAGAAGTGTCTGAACTCCAGGAGGATTTGGGGCCGGAGCAAAGCAGCCGGAGAAGGGGCTCAGAAGGAACTCCCTACCCTGGGAATCCCAGCACTTCCAGCTGGGAATGGGCACTTCCCAGGGCTCAGGAGCCTCTTTAATGGCCTTGGTGATGATTTGGGGTCAGTCTGGACAAGGGGATGGAGGCACCTTCAGGATGGCACCAAGTTGGGTGGGATGTGGGAAGGGACAGAGGGATGGGCCGGGCTGGACTCATGGGATCCAGGAATTCTGGGATTCCTGCCCCGGGATCCTCAGTGGCTGCTCTGCCTTGAAAGTTTTTGGGGAAAACATCATTAATTCCACCCGTTGAGGTGAGGCTGGAGCCCTTTGGAAGATGAAGGGCTGGGGGGGGTGGGAATGTGGCTCTGAGGGATTTATCCTCTCAGAATCCAGGGCTGACCTTTCCATCATTCCCAGGGCTCTGTCACTGTGTTTGGAGCTGTGGGGGAGGAAAAGCTCCATCAATGTCTGGGAGTCAATGGGGCGTCTCCGACCCACGTCCTGGTTATTTACAGGAGGGGAGGGGACGCAGCAGCAGCTCTGGGATATCGGGAATGTCGGCGGTGATGGAGCAGGGAGGGCGGGGACGCGGCACCGGAGCAGCTCCAAAGGAGAACTGGGGCGTGGGATACCCCAAGTCGTGGGGATTTGCCAAGGAAGAGGGATCCAGGTGTGGTTTACTGGGACAGAAATGGTGGAAGATGAAGGGCTGGGTCTCGGCAGGGAACAGGTGTCATGGAATCTTCAGGGAGTCCTGGAATTAGGCAGGTTGGAAGAGCCCCCTCAGACAGTTGGATCTGGTGTCTCAGGGGGCTTTTCCAACTGTAGTAATTACAGCACCAGCCCCTTTCCAGGAGGGTCATGGGATTTCCAGGGGGTTCGTGGAATTATTAAGTTTGGAAAAGCCCCCTCAAAGAGTTGGATTTGGTGTCTGAGGGGACTTTTCCAGCCTTAGTAATTCCATGACTCCCTGGAAAGGGGGTGGTGGTGCCAAATGGGATCATTCCAAACCTCGGGGTCCTGTTTTTATCCCCTCCAAGGCCCTTCCTGAGCCCTAAACCACCATATTTTATCCCAGAAAACCACAGCAACATCCCTTTTCCTTCTTAAAACCTGGAATTAGACCTGCCTGGCAGGAAATCCCCCTGGGAATGGCTGAGGATGTGCAGATTTATGTGACCTTTTGGATGTCAGTGATGGCTCGTCTCCGTTTATGGGTCTCTTGGAGCATCCAAACATTCCCTGGGAGCTCCTGGAACACAAACTGCTGGATCTTCATTCCCATTTATCAGTCTGGATGCCACTGGTGTCTCCAGGAGGAGGAAATTGGTATCCAAGGGCTGCTCCAGAGGCTCCTTAACTCTTTGCTGCTGGGATCAGGGGGAGGTTTAATGTGGGAATGAGGGGTGGGAATGGTCGTTGTTCATCCCAGTCTGTGCTCTGGGGGATCCCAGGGAATGGCTGGAGATGTGCCAGGGGATGGTTTAGGCTGGAGTTTGGGATAAATCCAACCCCCAGGGGGTGATGGGGCCCTGGAACAGCTCTCCAGGGAAGGAGGAGGCTCCAAACCTGCCAAAGCTCAGGGAAAGGCTCTGAAAAGTTGGGATTTTGGGAATTAGGGAGGTTTTGGGGTGTCCTGAGCTGGACTTTGATCCAGGATATGGTTCCATAATTCCAGAGGTCAGGGAGGGTTTGGACAACGCTCTCAGGTGCTGGGATTTTGGAATTAGTGGGATTTAGGGGTCTGTGTTCTCCTTGGCACAATTATTTAGGACTTTCCCTCTCCTTTTCCCACAGATCCCTCGGGATTTATCTTTGATGTTCAATCCAACACTGTGATGGCCCAGGGAGGGACCTTTGAGAACATGAAGGAAAAGGTAGAGGAGCCTTTGGAATCTTTCTTCTGGATAAATCACCTGCCACAGCCCAAATTCCAGCCAGTTTTCCATGTTTTTCCCCCCCCAGATCGGAGCTGTCCGAGCAATTGTTCCCAACAGGAGCAACAACGAGATCGTCCTGGTCCTGCAGCACTTTGACAACTGTGTGGATAAAACAGTCCAGGCTTTCATGGAAGGTGGGAATTCTGGGGTGTGGGATGGAGTTTGGGGAGTGGGAGGTTCATCCCATGTTTGTGGACAGGAATTTGGTGCCCAAACCTGTGATTTTTCCCCCCCAAAAGTGGGATTTTTGCCCTGTATCCCAAGGGAGCAACAACTCAACTGGGAATTTCCAAAGCCCAGCTCAAACCCCTCCTTTTATTCCATCAACCAGGAGATTTGAAACTTGGTTTTCCAGGTGTGGAAGCATATCCAAGTGTCTGGAAAGGACCTGGAATGGTACTTTTCCCACCCCTCATCCCTGTTTTCCTTTACAGGGAATGCCAGTGAGGTACTGAAGGAATGGACTGTGACGGGCAAAAAAAAGGTACCACTCCTTAAATATTCCCTAAAACCTTTGGAATTTGGGGGATCCAATTGGGAATGGTGGGAAAGGGGATCCCAGGGGGAGTTTGAGCTGCACCTTGTGGGGACCTGGCACAGAAATTCCCTGTTTTCCTGTGGGATTCCCATGAGATTTCCCATGGGATTCCTGTGATTTTTCCATGGCAGTCCTGTGGGATTTTCCAGGCAAAATTCCCTCCAGGAATCACAAATCCCCTCAGGAATCACAACTAACACGTTTCCCCCGCCCCCCTGAAATTCCTAGAACAAAAAGAAGAAACCCAAAGCCAAAGTTCCCAGTGGCTCCAGCTCTGCCCTCCCAGCCCCTGGAAAACCAGTTCCCCCTGGAGAGGAGACCCCAGGGAACTGGGAGAAGGGGATGAACGGATTCCACGTGAACGGCTGCGCCCAGGACACGGAATCCGTGGATTCCCTGAGCGAGGGCCTGGATGGGATGTCGATGGATGGCAGGGAGGTGGATGGTCAGTGCTGGAAAACTGGGAATGGGAATGGTGGGGAGGGGCTGAAGGGCATTTTGAGGGCTTTTCCTTGGGTTTGGGGCCTAAATCCTGATTTTCTGGTGGGTTTTTGGGGGGATGTTTTTGGGTCCTAAATGCCAATTTTTCCGGGTGTTTTTTTCAGCAGAGCCTTGATTTTCTCGGAGAGGTTTTCCTTTGTTTTGGGTCCCAAATCCTGATTCTTGCTGGGTTTTTTGGGCTCAGAATTTGCCTTTCCCCAGCAGAGCCTGGCCTAAGGAATGGACTGTCCGGCCCTGACCCCCCAAGGCTCCCCATCCCCCCACTCAGGGCTCTGCCCACCCCCCACTCCGACCCCCGGGAAGAGGCTCCGGTGTCACCCCCCGGCAGGAAAATGGGTAAGGACACAAAACCTTGGGAATGTGGAGGGATTGGAGGGTTTGGAGCTGCTCCTGGAAGAGGAGAGGCCTTGGGAGCTGGGGTTGGTTAGGGCAGACTGGGAGGGGAACTCATCAATCTGTACAATATGTCAGATATCCATAAAAATACAGGAAAAGCTGCTCAAGCCTTGGGAAAACCTGTGGATTCCTGGAACGGGCTGGGCTGGGAGGGGCATTAAAGGTGATCCAGTGCCACCCCCTGCCCTGGGCAGGGGCACTTCCCAAAGTCCAGGTTCTTCCTCCTCCTCCTCCCAGCACAGCAGGAGTTCCAGCACTTTCTCTGGAGCAGGGAGAGCTCATCCCTCCCCCCACATCCCGTCACATCCTGGGGCTGTTCCTGAGAACCTGCGAAGGGTCAGGCCGGGGCTGTGACAACAAGTGACAACAAGTGACAGCCCTGGAGGGGGTTCCCCCCCCTTTTTGGGGTGTTTTGTCCAAATCTGGGATGTGACAATAACAGGGAGGGACAGGAGGGACCTGGAGACCCCCTGGTGACCGGGGAGGTTGTGCTGGGGGGGAGTTCAGGGAATGGTGGAACAAGATCCGTAATTTCACTTGGCAGGAGCCAAACTCTGCCCCCGGGACCCGAAACAACGGGTCCTGTCACCTCCTGGTGGGAGGATTTTCATCCCTTGGAGAGTCCAGGCATTCAATCCAGGAGAAATCATGGATTTCCCATCCCTGGCAGTGTCCCAGATCTGCCTGGGATAGTGGGAGATGTTGCAGTGGAGGTGGAACTGGATGAGCTTCAAGATCCCTTCCAACCAAAACCGCTCCAGAATTCCATGAAATTCCCTCCCCCAGACAAACAGTTGATCTCCCTCGTGCTGGGCTTTGCAGCAGCCCGGGCTTTGCTGATCTCCAGCCTAAACCCGGCTGTGTTTGATCCCGGCCCTGTCCTTGGAACATCCCATTCCAGCGGGAAGGATGCAGGGCTGGACCTGCCCGTTCCGTCCCGTTCCAGGGTCGAACATCGAGAAGTCGGTGAAGGATCTGCAGCGCTGCTCCGTGTCCCTGGCGCGGTACCGGGCCCTGCTCAAGGAGGAGATGGACACGTCCATCAGGAAGATGAAGCAGGTCTTTGCCGAGCTCCAGAGCAGGTGGGTGGGAATCCAGGCGTGGATCCCTCTCCTGGGATGGCTGGAATTGGTTTGGCTGCACCACCCGCTGGGAGTGTCCCAGGACGGTGGGAGGTGTCGCTGCCCATGGAACTGGATGGGCTTGAAGGTCCTTCCCAGCCCAAAACATTCCATGATTCCACAATTTTCCCTGAATTATTGAGCAGCTCTTCCTGTTTATTTGCCTGGGATCATGGAACAGTTTGGGTTGGAATCACCTTTAAAGGGCAGTTTCCTTCCCTGGGGGCTCCAGGAGCTGGAGAGGGACAAAGACAAGGGGTGAGGGGCTTCCATCTGGAAAAGGGGAGATTTGGATGGAATTTTGAGATGAAATTCCTGCCTGTGAGGATGCGAGGGGCTGGGATGGATTTTCCAGAGGATTTCCCATCCCTGGGAGTATCCCAGGCCAGATTGGATCCCCGTGGGATGGTCGGAGGTGTCCCTGCCCACAGCAGGGATGGGACTGGACAAGCTTTGAGGTCCCTCCCAACCCAAACCATTCCATGGATCCAGGACTAAAACCAGCCAGATCTGTGCCTTGGTTTGATCTCTGAGCTGAACCGGAGGGAGAAATTTTGGGATGTGGAAGGAGAAGTTTTGGGATCCTGTGGCCTGTTCCTGCCTGTCCTTGAGTAACAAACATTCCCATTCAAAACCCTTAAATTAGGCTTGACTTGTCACCAGGGAGGTCTAAAAACACATGGAAAGCTTTGTTTTCCGATTTTAATCCAGGTTTAAACTGTGCCCTCCCTGTGTAATTAGTGCTGGGGTTTAACTGGGGCTGGGGCTGTGCTGGGGATGATGTTTGGAGCAGCTGATTGAACCCAGCCCTGAGAAACTGCACAAATATTGGTTCTGGGGGAAGAAAATATCCATAAAATAAGAAATATATCCATTAAACAAGAAAATATCCATAAAACTCTGCCCTGGGTTGACAAGGAGCTGAAATCCTGCTCCCACATCCCAGGATTTCAGCAGCTCTTGGTGTCAAAAGCTGTTTGTGTCAAAAACCTGACAGTTTTAAATTACTAAACCCAAGAATTTAAGGCCTTTTAGCCAGTTTTGGCTGTTCATTGTGGCCTTGTCCTTGTGCTCCTGCAACATTCCCACCAGGAAGTGCTTTCCTGAAGGAAGTGGTTTTTTTGCCAGGCTTAAAATCAGCTGAAAATCAGTTAAAAATGGGAATAAATGAATGTGGAACTTCTCTGAGGGTTTGAGTTGAAGGTGCCTGGGCAGTTTTGGGGTCTCTGGGCTGAGCCTGGAGAATTCCCAGAGGGAATTCCAGCCTTTTCCCGCCTATATTGTCTTTATTATATAATGCTATATATTTACATATATTATATGATTATATATAGTACACAGAATATATTGTAATTATAATTTTGGTAATATATCTTGTAGTTACCTATGTATTATTATCTATATTATGTAATATTAACTATATTATTATCGAAATTCTGTGTTATTAGAGTAGGGGTTTAAGGATTTTTTTAACCTCCCCAGACAAATTCCACATGCAAAAACCTTCTCCCAGGTCTGGAAAACATCCTTCCCTCACTTAACAGGGATTAATCCTGGTACTAATTCCAGGTTAATTGGGATTAATCCTGGTCTTAATTCCTGGCTAACAGGGAATAATCCTAGGAACAGGATGAGGCCCTGAGATTGTTCCTGCATCTTAATTAATCATTAATGAAGGAATATTTAATTAACCCCCGTTCCCACCCTTCTCCAGATCCGGGAATTCCGGATGCCCACATGGAGATGGGCAGGAGGGAAAGGGAACCTGTGAGAGGGGAAGATCCAGGTGTGAACACTCTGGGATTGGCTGGGAATGGCCTGAAATGGCTGGGAATTTATTAATTAAGGCTGGGAATTAATTAAATAAGGGCACATTCCCCCCTCCTCCCCCAGCTCCCAGAACTCCTGCCCTTTCCAGGGGGCACTGGGGGTACCTGTGGGTGCTGCAGATCCAGCTGTGGCCACTCTGGGAATTCCTGGGAGCAGGGAGAAGCCTCATTCCCGAGGCTCTGTCCCTTCCCTGCCCTGGAAGAAGGCAGGAGGAGGGAGCCATAAATCACCAGAAGCAGCCAAATGTCAGAGCTGCTGTTCCAGGGAATTGTGGAGATTGATCCCCCTCCCTCCCAGGGAAGGGGGGGGTTGGTATTTCAGTGCCTCAGACAGGGACTAAATTAAACATTCTGCCCATTTTCTGACGCTTTTCCCTCAAAAAAGGCGAGGGATGAAGGGCTGACCCCGCTGTCCCCCGGCAGCTCTGAGGGGGGAGCAGGGACAGGAGGGTTTGGGCTTTTGTAGTCAGAAATGAAAAGGGAAATGAGCCCAATTAAAGGACTGGATTTGAATTCCTGACTCACCTGGAGCAGTGGGAACCAGGAATGGGGGCAGGGGGGGCTTAGGGGGACCAGGGTCTGTCTGGGAGCCAGTTCCTGCACAAAGCCAGACTGGGGGGACTGGGATTCCTAGGGGGTTTATTGGACTCGAGGGAATGGGTGGGAAAGGCTCTGGAGTGGGAGCAGAGGGATGTGGAGATCCAGGGGCTTTGGGGCACCTGAGAGGGTTGTGGCTCACCTGGGAGAGCTCTGGCTCATCTGAGGGATTTGGGGTCCCTTGGGTGGGCTTGGGGTGACCTGAGGGGGCTCTTGGTCACCTAAAGGGGCTCTGGGGCACCCGAGGATGCTTTGCCTCACCTGGGGGGGCCTTTGGGTGACCTGAGGGGTTTCTGGGGCACCTAAAGGGGCTCTGGGGCACTTGACCCTCCTGTGGCCTTGGGGCTGTGCCCTGCTCAGGTGTCCCCTGTGTGTCCCAAAGGGTTCGGGCCCTGCGGGGCCCCAGGTGAGCTCCAGTTGCCCCCGGGGGCTCCCAGTTCCTGCTCCCTCCTGCCCCCAACTTCACCCCCAACTCTCTGCTCCCCATTCCTGCTCCCACCTCTTCCTTCTCCCAGTTCCTGCTCCCCAATTCCTCCCTGTCCCCTCAATTCCTCCCTGTCCCCCCCTTCCCCTCCCCTTTCCAGCCCAATCCGGGGCTCTCCGGGCGCTTCCCGGGGTTCCAGCTCCACCTGCCGGTGTGTCCCAGCTGGATCCTCCTCGGGAGCTTTTCCCTGCCCTCTCCAACACTAAATCCCTTCCCTTTTCCCTGTTTTCCACAGCCTCATGGACCGGGAGGTGGCTTTGCTGGCTGAGATGGACAAAGTGAAGGCAGAAGCAAGTAAGGGGCTGTTCCTGGAGGGGTTTTCCCAGGATTTCCCTCCTGTTTCTGTCATTCCCAAACACCTCAGGATTCCATCATGGCTGTTGCAAACCTCCCCAGAGGGTGGGAATTCCCGAAATCCTGATATTCCTGAGGATGGAAACAGCTTTTCTGCTCAGTTTTAGGCTCCCTCCCAACCCAAACCATTCCAGAAAATTCCATGAAATTTCCTTCATGGTTTCTCCTACATCCCACCTCTCAGGGTATGGGGGATGGTGGGATTTCCCCAACAGAGTATGGGACAAATCTTATGGAAAAGACCCAAGTTCCAGAGGCAACAAAGGGACAGAGCTGCTCCCAACGTCCCTCATGGAGCTTCCACCCCTGGTTTGGTGCCTGTTTGGAGCTGGAGGGGAGGGGCCTGGGCGGTCGGGGGGGTGGGTTTTCCCTGATCCAGGGCTGTTTTCCAGTGGAGATCCTGGTGGGGAGGCAGAGGAGGGCGGAGGCCCTGCGGAAACTCACGGACGGGGCCGCGCGGATGTCGGAGGAGCAGCTGCTGGAGCTCAGGGCTGACATCAAGGTGGGCCCGGGGGGCACCTTGGATTCCAAACACCTTGGATCCCAAACAGGATTTGAAGTGGTTTTGTAAAATCCTGATTTCACCCAGCCCCCAGGGAAAAGTTTCACATTCCCTAAATTCCCTGAAACCCCTCCTGTCCTGGGCTGAACCGGGAGGATCTCCCTGTTCCCTGTTCCCTGTTGCCGTTCCCAGCCCAAATCCCCCCTTTTTCCCTGCTTTTGGCAGCACTTTGTGAGCGAGCGCAAGTACGACGAGGAGCTGGGCAGGGCCGGCAGGTTCAGCTGCGACCTGGAGGGGCTCAAGAGGAGCATCACCTGCTTCGGCCAAGGTGGGCGGGGGGCTCCTGGGACCCCCGGGCTGGGGTCACTCACCCGAAACCCTCCATCTGTTCCCCGGAGTGTTCTGTCCGGTGTCCCAGTGATCCCAGCCCCTCTGACCCCTCCCCTGCTGTCTCTGTTCCAGTGTCCCACCCCAAGACCAGCTATTCCAGCCGCTCCCGCTGCAGCTCCGG
>VYXB01009947.1:23744-45438 GCA_013397135.1 Pachyramphus minor | reverse complement strand
AAAGACTTTTTGTCAAATTGCAAGGAAGCATAGTCTGTCTGTGGCCACCAAAGCACCTGTTTCCTCCCAATGCCTCCTGACTGGAACTTTGGCTGTGACTGGGGACTTCAGATAAGACTGTTTGNCCCTATTTCTTTTTATCTCTCTTTTTCTCTCTCACATTTCCTTAGTATTGATTTTGGCATTTAGTCTTGTTAGCACCTTAATTCAGACAGAGGCATTTCTAATAATTTTAATAACCGGGCCATAACAACAAGTAAGGTCTCTGTCACATATTAGAAATATTTTATCCTTATTTTTATCCATTTAACATATTTTAATATTTCTTTATTCCAGAGAACTAAATTGATCAAGAATCCCTTGTTCTTCTTTCATAGGTAACTCTTCTATTGCATATTTTTAAATTACACCTCTTATCTGGTATGGTCTCAGCTAGCATCTCCTTTCAAAAGCTTCATCTACACTGTTAATAAAAGCACTGGTAATATGCAAAGGAAAATAAAATCGTTTAAAGAGATTAGGAAATAATAAAAAAATAAATCAATAAGTAAGACTTAACAAACTCCAACAAACTCATAAAATTTTAGAAGACGACATAGTGTCCAGCCTATATCAAGCTATTCAAGAGCCAGGTTTAATTTAAAAAGTGACTCTATACTGGAGTAAGACAATTACTTCTAGCTGAAAAAACAGTGCTGTGCCAAGAAGGTATGAACAAAATCAAAGAAAAATGTCTCACAGAATTTTTTGTTAGAAAAAGAGGCTGCTTTCTAAGTTTTAGTGAAAACTATTTTCAGTATTTAACAATTGAAATTAGAACCATGTCTGTTATTTAGATTATAGCATTAGGAAATACCTTCTGGGGTTTATTTGCTTTAATATTTGCCATTTTTTCCAAAGAGGTTTATTTTTTCCAAAGAACTACTTCAGACAAAACCTTGATCATGGCTGCTAACAGGTATCTAACAAGTACAAAATAATGGTTAGAAAACTCACATGCTGCCAGCATGAACTTCTGTAGAATCTGAAAGACTGAGTGTTGTGCAGAGATGTATCTCTGGAGTTTTTGTCTAATATTTGCCATTTTAAGAATAATGATGGTATAAAAATTTGGTTTTTAACAATAATTTTGTAGTTATTTAAGATTAATAAGAACTTGAGCTTCTTGTGAAGAGTGCCCTTAAATTTTTGTTGAATTTGTAATTACCTCACTCAGCGTTATCTAGTGTTAGATAGGAAGAGAAGACAAATGCCTTCGAGCGCAGTGGTATTTTTACATAAAAAGAATAGCTGACGAAGATTCCATACTTGAAGGAAACAGGTTGAATATAAATGAACAACTGAATGTATTGCTTTAACCTTCTGATTTTGGAGTGTCTCAAATTATTGAATTCTGATCATTGGCCCCATTATGCGCATCACATTTACTCAACACCTCACTGACGTTGCAAAGCTGCATCCATTCACGTAATAAGAACAAAATTGCTTTGGTAAAGTGACGGCAAATCAGACTTAGTTTTCAAGTCATCTAAGAGTCTAGCTGATCTTTATCATATCACATCTCAAGGACAGAGCTCTACATTAGTGAGATTTCCTGACTTCTTTCAGACCCAAAAAGTAAATAACTAAGGTTAAATAATCTGATTTTACCATTTACCTGAATTAAACTTCAGCAGGTAGAGGGCTAAAATTGTATTCAATATTTCAGATTTTGTCCCCCTAAAAAGGGTGGAGAAAGATAGAAAATAAATATACTGTATTTTGTCATACATTATCTTGTATTTTGCTGTTATAATATGATTCCAATCACATCCTCCCACCCACTGTCAGCTGTTTGCTGTTTTCTCTAATTTAGAAATAAGAGAATAAAATGCAAATGATTTTCCAGGATAAGCAAGTGACATGGAATACCTTTTTATTGTTTTTTATTACCTTTTTATTACCTTTTTATTGTTTATTTGTATCTCATAGGCTCTGATTTTCCTGAGTTGAACAGTGATTTTGAGAGTATGTCCTTTTTGCCTCAGAATGCTTCTCCAGAGCATCAGAGATTTAGTAGATAAGCTAGTAAAGATAAACATAACTAAATTATTTTTGTTTTGTTTGTTGTTTTGTTTTGTTGTTGTTGTTTTATTTCCTTTGAAATGGAAAAAACCATTTAACTACCTTATACGGAAAGTTTTCACAAAGTCATTCTTTCATCCATCTGTACTTAATAGGTATGTTGTCATATCTTGATTTTTATTTTTTACCCTGTTGTGCTGAAAAAATGCGCTGTGGAAAGACAAAGCTCAACATAGGAGTACCTATGTTGGTAAGAGTTCACCAGCGACAAACTGTGTGCACACCTTAAGAGTCAGCTTGGTCTGCTGCCCTAAAAGAGGCACGAAACAAAGAATGGAACAACATGGAACTGTTGTGGTCATGCTCTGTTTAAAACAATGCAGGTAAGAGGAACTAAGACAAAGGAATGATCCAAATGGTGACTGAAAGTTGAACTTTGCATCATTAACTTGACAATACATAATGTATTTTACATATATGACTAAGATACTCAAACTCCACCTGGTCATGAAATGACATCAAGTACATTTTATCTTTTCCCCACCCTCAAAGAAAGCAATATGAATATAACATAAGAGGGGAGGAGGGTCACAGAACACTCCATTTTTGCATCCTTGGACAGTCAAAGGGCTGTATGCATCTCTTCCCCATAAGAAGACCTATCAGGTAAGATTTATCCTGAAGTAATATTGTTGCTTATGCCTTCTAATATCAGTGTATCTATCAGCAGTATTTTCTGAATCTTACTCTGTCATAGTAATCAACAAATTTCACTATTTGTGAATCTGGAATCTTGTGGAATGCTCCCAGACTTATAACCCATGTTTGGACATCTGGCACTGCAAATGAAGCCAGACTTACAGTGTAAATCATGATACATGTGCATTTGACACCTTTCCAGACTTAAAGTGTAGAATTAGCTACTCTAAAATATTATGTGTGAAGGTCTCCCAAGGACTTGGACAGATACATATTGTAGTGTTTAAGAAAGGGAAGGATAAGCTGCCCACAGGCTCAGTGGATCTGCAGGTAATCCATAAAGAAAGAGAGTCTCCTTTTCCTAAGTAAAAGGGTTTCCTCCTTTTCCATGTGACTTGTCCAGTTTAGTTGGCTGTTCGTAAAGTAAGAAAATTTCCCAGGTGCTGTGTAGCAAAAACCTTTTTATGTAGACAGACAAGACAAATAAAGAAGCTATAAAGATCTGAAACATACTTGATTTGGCTGTATGCACTGGATTTATGCAAACTGGCTGGCACTAAGTCTTATGAGATATTTGAGCAAACTCAGCGGAGATCAGCTACCTCTAGGAAAGTGGAAACTGTGATATCATTTTATAGACTAGTCATTAGGCAAGCGTTGAGCAAATTTTCCATCAGGACAGCAAAAATATATTATGATGTTAAAAGAAACAAAACAACCTAAAACTTACTCCTTGCAGATGAAAGGAGCACTTTGTGCACAAAATGAGGTGTAGGGTATTGCTTTTTCCTTGTTCCTTTATCTAGTTTCAATTCCATTTCTATTACACCAATAGACCACCATTGGTTTTTCTTCATTATAACTTCATTGTGTTTGTTTTAGGTAAACTGGAAATAACACGGGTTCAATCTCTGACTAAATTTAATGTTTAATGCTTCAAAGTTCACTTTGGATCAGTACCTTGCAAATTTGAATATATTATATTTTATAGTGAATTTTTTTTTGTTTTAACGTGTCTTGAAATTATTTGGATTTTTTTTGTGTGTTTTATCTTGCATCTTATTTATTTTGTTACAATAATTAAAAGAGTGCTAGTTAAAAGAGTGTTAATTAAAAGAGTGCTAGAGAAAAAGCCTAGAAGGCCATCATAACTTGAAGTTCATTATTTCTTTCAGAAAACTAGTGGTTAAGCTGGGCTAAACTCTGCAAGAATCTTCCAGTATTATTCTGGGATTTAATCTGCACAAAGTATTTATGTTTATATTGGTGAAATTCAGATTTTGAATGCTTGTGATGAACTATACTGTCTTGCCATCTTCATTGCCTGTAGAAAAATTAACCAAAACAAGATAAAAACTAAATAGGTAGTGATTTACCTCCTGGCAGCCAAGTCAGACAAATAAAGACTATTTTTAAAGAAGGTACCAGTCATATAATTATTTCTATTGCTCAAGGTATCCTCATACCTTTTCAAAAAATAGGGCTTGTTCTTCTTGCTGTATCATCCATTCCAACTTGCCTGAGCCTCAACATTTCACTGAAGCTAGAGAGCATAAGACAGAAACACCTGTAGAACTCACAGTGAAGGACAAAAGGTTTGTCATCCTGAAGCACTGTAATTTTTGCTTCCTTAGCCCAGCTGATATTAAGAAAGAGAGCAGCTTTTCCTGGCAAACTTAGATTAACCTCTGAACACACTGGGTTGCTTTAATAGTTTTGTACTTGCAATGCTGTATAAAAAAGGTTTTGGAAGACACACTGTTTTACAAAAGGCTCTATCTACTAACTTTGGACAACAGGGTTAATAACTGTTTGAAGCTGTTCACTTCACTCTCTGTAAATCTTTAGCTGCCTGGCCTCTAGCTTATGAAATACCTACCTGGAACAAGTCAGTAACATGAAAGAGTAGTTTGTGATTTGTGATTTTTGTTGAGAATGCCTGAAAAGATTGTGTTGCTATATTGGTCCCTTGCACAGATATTCTGTTTCCTTACAGCAGACCATTAACCTAGAGAAACCTCTGAAAAGACAACACTCTAGCAAACAACTGTGAAAAGATTCTCTGATGTCATTGTTTTTCAGGTTCTTCATCAATTAAAACAATACCATTTTTAGGCTAATTAGTGAGTTCTTGGAAAAGACCACAAGGAAATAAATTATTTTTTATTAATTTCATTTTGTTGTTGTTGTTGTTTTTTGGGTTTTGTGGGTTTTTTCCATTAGATCTCTGTGCTTCCAATAGATTCTTTCAGGCTGACGCAGATTTTTACTTGGTCAGACCCTTGGCACATCTATTAAATTGTTCAGTTATTTATTTTTGTTTAAAGCTACTCTATATTATGACTTTATTTCACTCATTACTTTTTGAATCAATGCAATAAAATGTATCAATTTAAACTACTGTATTAATAACCCAGGTTAGATCAGTGAAGGCTGCTCTTGCACTTCACTGTTCTTAGCAAAGTAATTCATACAAGAAACTTTTGGTAAGAATAAAACCCAGCACTGCTTAATAATAAAAATAAAACCCAACACTGCTTAATAACAATAAAGTTTTTTAATTTGCTTCTAACATTTGAAATGATAGATAAATGATCATCCTAAAGGATAATTGTGCAAACTATTCTGTCATAGGCAAAGGCCAACAATTAGAATTTTGTATTTATTTTTGAGAACATAAGCAGAGATTGGTATTGGAGAGACAAGTGTGAATTACTGAAGAATTTAAAGTTAATCTTAAGGTACACTTATCCTAAAGGTCTGGCAAAATCTCCGCCTTTTTGAAGCTCATCACACTAACTGGAGTTAAGGTAGGCCAGCACTACTCTTTTGTGTGATATATTGCTATGCTCCAAGCCCTTTTTGTGGTTATCTGCACAATCCTCATAAGCAACTAAAGCTGTAGCAAGCAGGAAATTGCCATTTTAACAAATGCTGATTATTAAGCTCGATATGGAAGTAATGTGGTGAGATTGTGTATGATATACAGGAAATTTTAAAGATGTGTGAATCTGTTAAATGTGTTTTGATTTAATTGCTTGAGCCTAAGTAAGATTCATGAAGGAGAATAAGACTTTCAAGGTATCTGTACGGGCTTATATATTAAAGATTGGTTTTGCCTCAGTTTTCTTGTGTTATGTTTCAGTTCACATTCTCTTCACATCTGGATATGGTGTTGACTTATAATCTTTTTTTTTTCATTTGTATTTATACTAGTACCAGATTTTGATGTTATATGCTGGTAGCAAAATCACAGACTGGAAATATTACCTTGAAAACTCATTTGCAGCTTCATCATAAATTTCATGAGATGCAGGGTGCGTTTTCTTTGTGTTACATCATAAAAGTAGTTGATGGAGCAACTAAGCCTGGAACCATTTCTAAACATTGGAAGGATGAGGAAGTGACTGGAGTAAGTCAGTATGGATTTGCAACGCTAAGCATGCTATGATTTCCATGTTTAACTAACGACAACCTTTTAAAATTAGGTGACTGACTTTGTGGATGAGATTACCTTTATGAATTTAATTAGTTTTTTGGTTGGTTGGTTTGTTGGTTGGTTGGTTTGTGGGGGTTCTGTTTTGATTTTGGTTTGTTTGGGTTGTTGTTTGTTTTTTCATTAGCTCTCTGTGCTTTCAATGGACTCTTTAAAGGTGATGCAGACTTCTACTTGGTCAAACCCTTGTGTGTAACGCCCTGCGTTCTGAACTGACGGGATTAAAATATGATGATAAATGTTACCTGCAGTTTGCCTTCATCACAAGGCAGCAATTCAGAAGGAATGGTGGACAGGATAACAAATTTATTAAAAATTACTGAAAAGTCATTCCATCTCATGGTTTATAAGAGAACATGTTTAGAAAAATAGTTTCTCTTTTTGCCAGTCTAGGAAAAGAAAAGAAGAATTAGTGTCTTTAAAAATATTGCAGACATTTACTCTCTGACAGCTCGCAGCAACTTGGAATTGCTAAGAATGTCGGTTTTACCAAATTGGTGGTGTTGGTGACCACTCCGTACAGGGCTGAGATGTCACAAATTTTAGGCACCAGCCTGTGCATCACCACAAGCTTGAAAAACACACTCTAAATCCCTAGTGTAGGGGTAGTACCCTTAAAATAGCAGATTTGAGCCTCAGTGATTGATTTGCTGTCATTTTACTGAATTTTAGATTACCTTGGTAAACAATCTCGGGTTGCACAGACTGCTAAATTCTGATTAAATCAATTAACTTGACACAAATATTGCACATTTATAAATAGTGCAATTTAGCTGATTTTCAGGAACAGAGCAAAACTTGAGACAACAAGTCAATTACTGAATAATCAAAAGGTTGATGTTCCACCTTAATGACAGTTTTAGGCCTTGTAGAGAAGGATATGGATGAAATGAAGCTCAAGATACAATAAAAAAATGCAAGCTTGGTACTTTCATTCTCATAGTTCACACCCACTAAAAGTAAGCAAGTGATTTTTTTTTTTTTTACATATTTTAAATTCCTAAGTCTAGCATAATTACTTAAATTTACAGTTCTACATATAGTACTTGTCCAATAACTCATCAAAACACCTCTTTTCATAACAATATTGGAGTCCATGGGGCCTGATGAGATACAACTGCAGATACTGAGGGAACTGGCAGATGAAGTGGCTATGCCACTATCTATCAACCTTGAGAAGTCATATATAGTCCTACAAACTATATGGTCAGTTCCACTGACTGGAAAAGGTGAAACATAAACCCCATAGTTAAAAAGAGAAATAACAAAGACACAGGGAACTACCAGCCAGTCTTGCCTCAATGCCAGGCAAAATCATGCACTAGATCCTCCTGGGAACTATAATATGGCCCATGGAAAATAAACTAATTGGTTACAGCCAGTGGGGTAAGTTGGTAGCCTTTGGCAATGGGGCTACAGAAATGGTGGATGAGGGAAGAGCAACTGAGGTCATCTCGCTCAGGCAGAGCGTTTGACACTGTCTTTCATGACATCTTTGCCTCTAAACTGGAGAGACTTGGATTTGATTTGATGTGAGACTTGGATTTGATCAGTGGAGAAGGAATTTGATGGAAGGTCTCACTCAAATAGTTGCAGTCAGCAGCTCAATGGCCAAGTGGAGACCATTGTCAAGTGGCATTTCTCAGGGTTTGGTATAGGGACTGGTGCTGTTCAGCATTTGGTTTTTGCCACGAACAGCGGAACTGAGTGCTTGCTCAGAATGTTTGAAGATGACAGGTCAATAGTCTGGAAGGAAGGGATGCCATTCAGAGAGACCTCAACAGCCTTGAGAGGTGGGCATGTGCGAACCTCACAAAGTTCAACCAGGCCAAGTGTAAAATTCTGCACATGCGTTGAGACAATCTCAGCAAAAAAATAACCGGCTGCATGAGGAATGGATCGAGACCAGTGCTGAGAAGTTTGACTTGGAGTTGTTCTTCTGTGAAATGCTCAGCATGACTCAACAATCTGGGCTTGCAGCCCAGGAAACCAGTTGTGTGCTGGGCTGCATGAAAAGCAGTGTGGCCAACAGGATGAGGAAAGGGATTCTATCTCTCTACTCCACTCTCTTTAGAGCCCACCTGGAGTACTGTGGTGGGGTCCCCAGCATAGGGAGGAAGTGGATCTTTTAAAGCGATTCCAGAGTAGGCTACAAAGATGATCAGGTACTTGGAACAGCTTTCATATAAAGACAGGCTGAGAGAGCTGGTGTTGTTCACTGTGGAGAAGGGAAGGTCCCAAGGACACCTTAGAGCAGCCTTTCAGAACCTAAAGCGGGCCTTCTAAAAAGCTGGAGAGGGACTTTTTACAAAAGCACTGGAACATGTTGCCCAACGAAGTTGTGGATACCCCATCCTTGGAAGTGTTCAATGCCAGTTTGGATGGGGCTACGAGCAATTGGGTCTAATGGAAGGTGTCCCTGCCCATTTCAGTGGGATTGCACTTAGATGGTCTATTAAAACCCAATTTGCTCTATAATTCTATGAATAGCATTAGCAAATGGGCTTGTTTTCAATAAAAAATCTGTAGATTGTCAACAGAAAATACTGCTGAATCCCAGTTATTTTTGTGAAAAGATAGGAGTCATTGATCCGAAATGCTTGATTTAATCAATCTATTTAAGTCTTTCTGAATATGTACTATGACGAATCTGTCTTATCTGACTTTTATACAATTAACCAAGTACATAAAATATAAGCTTCTTATTCTTCACTTCATGTACCAAGAGCATTATTCTTTGCATTGTACACAACAAAACTTATAATTGCTTTGTAACCTCTCAGTTTAGCATTGTTATCTGAATACTTGTATAGCAAAATGCAGCTTGCAAATAAAAATGATCATATGTAATCTGATATTTGGCTTCATTAATATTGAGACTTCCCTTCAGACTGGTTTGGAATGTATGGAAAAGCTTTCAAGAAAGCAGGATTTTTTGCTTCATTCCCACAAATTCATTCTGGTAAGTGTTCAGGGTTATCAAAGGCAGACTTATTTCAAAACAAGTTGGAACAAAAGGACTATATAGTGTTGAAAATGAAGTACCAAATGATCTCATTGTCCTTGGAATAGTCTTGTAAAATCTTTCTGAATTTTTTTAATGGGAAATCAGTGAAGCCACACTAGCAAAATATCAGCCATAAAATAATAGGGTGTTCTGACTCTGATAAAAAGATGCTACCTAAAAGTCTACCGGCATTTTGATCCACCTGAAGAAATCATAAAATCATGATAATAAATTATGTTTAATTTGTAAGGAATAGAGCCTTAATATAGAACAGGTGTGTAATAGATTCTGCTAGCATATAATAATGTGCTTGCTCCCCACAGTTGTTCTTCTTTTCACTCTTTTAACTGTTGAAAAAGAAAAAGTGTCCTGAGTCCGAACATTTTCAATTCATTAATGAACCATGACAGAAAACAATTAAAAATACTTAATGTTAGAAAAATTATATGTAGGGATTAAGGGGATGAATTGCCCCCCGTCGCCCATCTCTCGAGGACAGAGACAGGCGGCGGAAGGCCCCGATGCCGGCAGACAAAGGGCAAGCAGCACGCAGGGAGTCCAGCAGCGAAGAGAGCTTTACTCAATTTTCCCGCAGCTTATAGGGCTGCCGGGAGGGACGGGTTTTACCGCTCGGCCAGCCAATGAGAGGAGACGATAGAGTAACCATGGGAACTCAGGAACCAGGGATGGACAGGTGAGACAACCAATGAGACAACAGAATTTACATAAATGAGGAGTAAAACATAGTACATATAATACACAAATACCAAAACACAAAGTTAACAATTTCTAACCCCCAACAATTATATCCATTAATTATACATTATATTATTGTTAAAAACATGGACCATGCAACTTGTTATTTTAGATATGAGAGGCTATCACTTAGCATAAGTAGACTTCATCTTTATTTAGATTTCTTTTGTCATAATTGCTCTAAGCATGTGTATTTTCTTTAAGCTGAGATTTTTGGTTTCAACTTCTATGAAAAATTAATTTACATACTTTTTTCCTTTTGTCAGTCACTCATGCTTCTCTTTCAGAAGTATGTCCAAACTTAATATTCACATTATTATAATCTCTAAGGAGTTAAACTTACACAATAATATGTGTAGTGACAACACTGCTGTTCCTGTAAAGAGTGAAAATTCTTTAGCCCAAAACTGCCAAAAAAAAAAATTTAAATTTAAACAACAACACTTGTAATAATTATTTTTTATGCAGACATTGACGAAAGCACAGAATGAATTAATTGGTAGGATGCAGATTCTTTTTTTATAGACTGTGCACTCATTCCTATGTCTGGTGTTCAGTGCAGCTTCTAACCTGTGTCTCTAGTAGGTGACATTGTGATCTCCATTGAAGAACAAAGAACTCTCACTCATTAAGTTCTGCCTCTTTTTCCTGTAGTTTAAACATGACAGATTTCAGTCTAAAAAAACCCTTATGAATTGGTAGAGATTTTAAATTAGTGCCCTTGAGTCATAACAACTCAATTATTTTTGATACTACGAATAAGATAAAAATATTTTCTGGCATAAGCTAATATGTATCTCCCAGAAAAACTGCTTCTGGATAGCTTCAATTCTCAAATATATTGGGCCACTTCTCTGGTCCCCAAACTGGGCTGAACACATGGAGCTTGGATCATTGTTTTACCTTTTTTGAGTCCCGAGAAACAGGAACCCACAAGAAGACTGGTAATTTTGCACTTAAAGGCATTGAGGTAATGAGCCAAACAGGTATTGTTTTGCAAATCTAACTCTTTAAGCCAGGTTCCTGTGAAAAAATAAGGAACTCCATATAAGCCCATACAACTTCTCACCTAACTCACAGATTCTCACACCATTCTCATTCTCCTCTTTCATGTGTCACCATCTTTATCTGTATTTTCTCCAGATTGCATCTGATCTCCTAGCTCCAGCCCCCTGCATGTTCTGAAGCATTATCCCAGTGGTTTTTATCTGGAGAATTTAAGTCTGTGACTCTCATCCTTCTGGATTTCAGCAGCCATGTCTTACCATGCCTAAAGAAGATACTTGAAGGTACTCTTGTACCAGCTGTACAGGAACACCCCAAAAATGCATCTCCATTGTGAACAAGCCTCCTTTTCGATTACGCCAGAACAAGAAAGAAAATGGGAAAGGAAGCCAGTAGAGCAAAATTCAAATATTATTTGGCTTGTGTGGGCAAACTTTGCTTATCATCAGGAGAGGACATTTGATGCCTGACAGTTGTGAATATTCATGCCGAGCAGAGGCAGGAAGAAATTTTCTCATGCATCTTAATTGGTGATTACTCATCCCTGTAACAGAACCTGGCTAGCACACAGGCAAAGTACAACCAATCCTGCTTTGTAGTACTGGCTCATTATCAACCTTAGGTAGGAACAGATGATCTGCAGGCACAGAAATGTTCCCAAAGTACAGTGCATCAGGCCAAATTGGTATGTTGTCCCTGTGCCGAGCGATTGCTGGCACGCTGTTCAGTGCTAGATAGTGTCAGCGTGCTGCTGTGCAGTGTTTCATCCTTGGTTACTCAGAGCCAGGAGCCAGTGCTCTTGTGCAGACTTAAAATAAATGCCCATACACTAATAATGCATGCAGCTGTTTTTTACGCTCATTTATGGCAGTGTTTTTAACTGTAACTCTTGTGATGTTAGAAAATGAATCATTTCTGCTGTAGAGATAAATACTATCATTTTAAGCAGAATGACCACAGATGACAGATAATAACATGTAGGATTCACAAGCACTTGGACACCCTTTTTAAAATCCTTTTCTGTTAAAAGAATCACAAGCTGATACAAATTGCTTCTGACTGCACACTAGATTATTATATATCTTCTTGAATTGATTCATGAATCAGGTGTTTAGTGGGTTTTTTTACACAAATTTTAATTCTAACACAATTAGATTTCAGATATTTCCAGTGTTGCTTTACTTCCACCCTTGATAAATTTGTGTTCAAACTTCTAGTGACTTCTAGTAACACATAAATTATGCTTTGAAAAAAAAGTAATTAAGCAACATTATAAAAGAAAATGTTTTAAAGTAAACTTTTACGGTTAACTTGATGTACTGTAATTTGTATCTTAAATGGACCATAAAAAGCATGAAAATATGTCTGGGATTCTTTACATGGAATTATGTATGAAAACATTTAACAAAACACAAATTATGCTGTGTCACAAATTTCTAATACAAGGAGATGATAAGCTCATATTTAACATATTTGACATTAAACAGGGTTTATAATGCTTTAAGGAGTTTTCAAAAGACCTCCTCTCAAAGCCTATTTTACAATAACAATTATGTTTGATGCTGCAATCACACTACACCTGTCACTTGCATTTGAAAGGGTTGCAGAACAAAAATTTTGGGGATTTATTTGGACTGTTATATTGAGAACAGTACAGTATTGTGCTTGGGGAAAATAATTCCATGTTTCATGTGAAGATAAAATACTGTAAATTTTCATTATTCATCTGATTTAATTCTGAAGGACTCCTTATGCATTTGTGTTGATCTTTTATTAATTTTTACACAGCAATAATGGAAATCCAAAAAGACAAAAGAAAACTTTTTTACCTTTCTAAAAATATGGCAAAATTAGAAATTTACCTTTCTATAAATTTTTCTATTTAAAAATAAAGTCAATAGTGAAGATACACACTCACAGGCTGGGAAGCTTTGTTCTTAAGAGAAGCAGTATCCAGAATTTTACTGAGGTAAAGACACAGAAAACAATAAAAAGACAATATAAGTTGCATATTTTTTCCATGAATTGTAAAGTCTATAGTTTATATAAAACTTTATAGGAGAAGCACTTCATTATACAGGCGAGATGCAGCCATACTCTCCAACCAGCATACACTTCCTGTCCTTGTGTTGGCCCAGCAAAATTAATCATAGGTAAATAATCTTACTATACTAGGTAATTATCTATTCTATGCAACTACAGTGTAGAATAAAAAGGAGGTTTTCAATTTAGACTATATATGTGCTTTCAATAGGAAAGGGAAGAGAGAAACAAGAAGATGAGATGAACTTCATCTGCAGGTGAAATAAGGAGTTTCAAAGTGCAGTGTAAACATGTCTACTGTAGATAAAGCTGATGTTTTTGTGGGTGACCAAGTGCCTACACACAAAATTTTTTTAGAAATCTCTACCTCTAAATCTGCAAAATAGACTCTAAATATTTTCATTTTACTTTAACTACTTGAAGACAGGCTCAGTTACATTCTGTGAGCTATTAAAACTAACACAGAACAAAAATGGAGGACAATTTCCAGTCAGGTTAAAAAAATAAATCAGAACAGTCTGACTAATACACTAATTTAATTGCTGTACCAAAAATTGCTGGTTTTCTCTTTGTGGACCTGAATATTTAAAATGCATGATTTTAAGGTAAAAACATTGTAACCTAATCTGAGAAAATTTCCAGTCTTATTTTGTTTTTTTCCCTTGAAAAATAAGAGATTTTTACAAAGAGCTCTTTTTAAACAAGAGCATGGTGGCATCTTTGTACCTAAAAAAGTATATTGTTGAGAGTAACAGCATCAAAATTTCATGCTGAAGCATTTTAATAATATATTATCTCTTGCTAAAATGACACATCTCCATACCTTCATTTTTAGATTTCAAAACCTAGCACAGTACATTGTAAAATAAATTACATGTTGACAACGTAAGAGAACTTGGGGAAAAAAAAGTATTTATAACACAACCATTGTCAGGAGCAGTGAAATTTATAAGCATACTTTGGTCCACCTTAAACACACAGCTTTAAAATACAGAAGATGACCCTCTTTTCTTCCATATTTCATATAGGCATATATTTAATACATATATTTCAGTGACATATTTTCCAAGCAATGACATGAGAACAGCCATTCTTTTTTATGCTGAAGTCTACAGGCTTAAAGAGTAAAAAAGAAAGTGATAATATATTTAGAGATTTTTTCCTTAAGTTCTGTGAAAAAAATCGTAGAAACTGCATTGGAGTAAAGGCATATGAAGAAGTTATGGCATAGTAGGCTAGAGTATGAGTTTATTAGGTACAAACTCTTTCATAGCAACCCCCTGTTCACATCCTATATTCAACAGCAAATGCATATGGCTCACACCTCTGCTATTAAAAAAACAAGAACAATTTGCTTTGCATTTGCAGGAAATAAAAGCAGCTCTGCATCATGGAACAGTTATCTGTTGAAAATTTGATTTTCTGTCCATACTTTGAACTCCATACAGGAAAAAAAAATTTTGGCTAATTTCAAAGTGAAAATTTACTACTTTCTTTCTGTTGTGTTTCTAAACCAATTGAAGGTAATTTTTCCAAGTAAAATTATTATTTTTGCCAGTGTGTTTCTGCTGTGGTGTATTCTGTGCCTTAGTCTTTTACCTGTTCTTCAATCAAAACATTTTGATTCTAGTCTCAACATTGTTGAGTATCTGTAAGATTTGTCTGTGATGATCAGCTACGTTTTTCTATAGGAAAATGACACCAAAATTCAGATTATATTGCTCTCTTTTCATAGGGCTGTATAGTTGTTTAGGATAGCTGTTGTTAATTATACATCTTTTTATACAATTTCATTTCATGTGAATGCAATTTACGTAATAAGGGCACAAAGGGACTGTAAGTAACAAGAATGTGTATACCTGAATGTTTATATGTCCCTAATGCTTGGCAAAATGTAAATTATTATTGAAATAAGAGTTTCCATCCATCTTATGCTGAATGTTACCAACTATATTGAGGGAGTTAAATCTTAATTTTTTATGTTCCTTGAATGCAAAGAGCAGATATATCTAAGGGTAAAAATTACAAATAAAGCTACATGAAAAAATATTCTAATGTAACAAGATTGTCTGCTGACATTTTGGAGTTTTCTTCTTCTTTCTCTTTAATGGAACAGCTTTTTTATGGAAGACAGCCAAGGAAAACCATATTAACATATAAGGATTCAGAGCTATACAGCTTCAGACATGTTTTCATAAAAAAACCCAAAAACATACTTCTACTTAAAAGTGATTCTGTAGTCTTGATTTGATTGTTTCAGTAATAACCTTCCATTCCTCTACCTCTAAATTTATCATTAGTTGCAGACTCTACATCGCGGGCTTTACTTAAAACCTCTCTCAGAGAAGCAGTGAATAAGTCTAATGCAAATTGAAAGATCACAAGGCAAGCAATTGGGAGTTTAGCATCAGTGTGTAAAGGGGTGTGACTATAAGACATCTTGTAATATGTTTATCTCTACAAACAGAAGGATGATCTTGCAAATTAAGGCATGAGTTAAAAATGTAACAGCTGAGGATAAATGAAAATATTTTTGGTGATGGACATGCAGAGAGAAAAGCTGCAGTTGATTAAGCTCTGCATGTCCATAAGGATGTCCTGTATTTCTGACCTATGGACTTAATGTGAAAAATTTCTCAACTTAACTGCATCTTAATATGTCAACATGTGACAATAAAACAGCTTAGTCACACTGAAAAATAGAGCTAATGATTTTTTGATTGGGAAAGGGAAATAGAAGGGAAATAGAAGGGAAATAGGAGAGTGTTTAGAACAGAAAGACTCATGCAGCTCCTAAGGGAGCTGCACAATTTATTTAACCCTTGTGGGATTTTTTAACCCTGTGGGATATAAATCTCACAAGGGATTATAAATGGCTTTGGTAGCAAAAATAAAACAGATTCACCTTGAATGGTCCTTTCAGTGAAGTAATGATTTAATTGTCTTTTCTGAAGTTGCCTGCTTATTCTATACCACATGCTTCTTATCAGGAGGCTTCCATTACTATCTTTGTGTTGCAATTATAGAAGAAACCTATTGAGAGGAGTAATGCTGTGCAGAGGAGCAGTGTTTCCATTGCCAACAAATTTTTTAATAGGAGATCGTGCAAGTAACACTGAATTTTTGGCAACATTTGATTTTTAGAATTCTTCCTCTCTTTTTGGAGAAAGTTTTAAGAAAAAAAAAACAAACCACCTTTTTAATTTGCTTTTTAAAAAATTATTTATTTAGAGAGAAATTGAATGATTCATTTAATCTTAATTACACTTAAAAATGTTAGCAGTGTAAGTTAAAAAAATCTTTTTCTTATACACACACAGATTGCCCCATGATATGGAAAGTTTACATCTGTATCACATTTATTTCCTGAAGGCCAGCCCCAAGATTAGTACCTGGTAACAGAGTATATATGTATATAACAGAGTATATAACAGCATATCTCATGTTGTGAAAAAAAAAAAAAAAGGTCTGTATTGGTATGATATCCTTGCTTTTAAAGACTCCTTAAGAAAAGTTAAAGAAGGAAAAACATTTATCACTTAATCATATCTTATCAGGATTTGTGAACTCAGCTACTGACTGCCAGGTCTCCTATTGGCAAGACTGAGTCATGCATTACTATTCTTGGTATCCAGTTCCTTCTTGCTAAGTCATATTCTAAGGAGGATGGGAGCGGGATCATAGTATCACACTTAGTAATGGAAAATAACTCTTTTGTTTATTTGCCAATGTCCAAATCTGTCAAGGTGGCAGATCCACTTGGTCTTGCAATGGAGTAAGTACTGTGCTGTGTCCAGGTAGAGTTTGGAAAAGTCTGTGGTGCAGAGAGTAAAGGAATAAAACTATTTCAGCCAAGGTAGAGAAATTTGCTTTACAACCCCACTACCATAGGAGTTGCATAGGAAAGAAGGAACAAGTGATATCCTAGCTATGTCTGTTAGCTAAACTAACACAGCAAGGCCAATGATTAGGGCTTAGTATAGGAAGTGTCCCAAAGTAAGGAAAAAAGAGGGAATGAAAGTGACTTCACACTTGTGAGACTTTGTGTGGGATACTGGTACGCTTGGGACATTCACACACAAGAAGAGTACTGACAAACTGAGTAGAGATCAGCAGAGCCACACCAAACTGGTCAGAGATCTGTACCATATGAGGTACAAGGAAAACCTGAAAGGTGCATCTGGTTACTGTGAGGATGGAAAAGCCAGGGATAGGGGTGTATGTCTACTTGCTGATTTGTGAATTGCTGATTTATGAATTACAGGTTTATGACAAGCATTTACAGAGAAGACAATAGCCAGAACAAGGACAAGAGACAATTGACAGAAAGTGTAATAAAGGAAAATACAACATAACTTTTTCTATTTTTTTGGGGGGTAGGGGGTGGTGAATGGGGAAAAGGAGTAGCTAAACACAGGAACCAACTTACCAGAGAAGATGCTGGAATTTCTGTTCCTGGAGATGTTCGTGTCTCAGTTGGACAAGGTGGTGAGCAACTTGCTCTAACATGGAAGCTACTCTGTTCTGAGGTAAGGGTTGGACAAGAGGAATTCAAAGATCATTTTTGATGTGAGCTGTTCTCCTATTAGCCTACCATAGATATAATTTTGACCTTCTTAAAATACTGAAATCGTCCGTATGTTTTTGTCAGTAAAATCACTGGCTAAAAAAGTAATTTTAAGAAAAATAATTGTCAGAGAAAAAAATACACAAGGGCCATTGAGAAATAGTTTTTAAGTATGGTTTTTAAGAAAAAAAAATTAAACATCACAAGTGAGAATTCTTCTGCAGAGTGATACATTTAAGTAAAACACTTCATGAAGAATCACAGAATTATTTAGGTTGGAAAAGACCTCTGAGATTTTCAAATCCAATCTTTGACTAATCACCACTTTGTCAACTAGACCATGGCACCAAGTGCTACCTTCAGTCATTTCTTGAACACCTCCAGAGATGGTGACTCCACCACCTCACTGGGCAGCCCATTGCAATTCTTAACCACCCTTTCAGCAAAGAAATTTCTCTTGATATCCAACCTGAACCTCCTCTGGTGCACCTTGATGCTATGTCCTCTTGTCCTGTCACTGGTTGCCTGGGAGAAGAGACCCACCTGGCTACGACCTCCTTTCACGTAATTGTAGAGAGCAAAAAGGTCACCCTTGAGCTGTCTTTTCCACAGCCTAAACAACCCCAGCACCCTCAGCCACTCATGGTGTCACAAAGAAAAATGCAATAATATACTGGCACCAAGAAAACATTGTTCAGGCTGTCAGAATCTCACGAGGAAAGATATTTTGTATGCTTCATTAGTCTGTGCACATTATGAACCACTGTGCTACACTGCATGTGATCTAGTAGTTTAGAGGAGCAATAAAAACCTCCCTTCTCCTGTTGTACTAATAAAGACACTACAACATTTCAATAGTTGTATCTACAGACACAATTTCAGCAGCAGTAGCAGTTACATAAAGACCGGGATTTGTTTTGGTGCTATCAGTTATGCTTCTAGGAAGATTGCCTTCATATTTGTGTTTAGTAACAGTGGGAGTTGTGCCCACTTTGTGGTCCTAGGTTTGTGTAGCATACCTGTATATATATCTGAGGTAATGTAAAGAATTACGTGCAGATTTTTGCAGTAATCCAATCCACTTAGGTGCAGAGGGGAACCAAGTTCCAAAACATTCCCAGAAGTGATATTAAGGCACAAATAAGGCCAGATGCTGGATCCCACAGCAATAATTCAACTTTATTTTGTAACATAAAAGAGCAGAGAGAAAGAAGGAAGATTGAAAAGTAGGAAAAGCTAAGGGTAACTGTTGAAAGCACAGGACAGGAGTTACCACCACCGTGAAGTGCTGCTGGCTTGCAAGCTGAGCTTCTTCCGGGGTCACCTTATATCCTCCGAGGAACAGCCGAATCGGCAGGATAACGGATGGGCAGCAGCTCCCACAGTAGTCCTCAAGCAGCCCTACAGCAGTCCCTGAGCACTGCCCTAAATACTCTCGCCATGGTAGCCCCAGATGCCCACTGGCTGGTTCGCCAGTGTTCAAGCAAAGGTCGCCTGGTACCAACATGGGCCCTGAGTGTCCATTGGCGGGTTCCCCAGTCTCCAAGCCAGATCAGCCTGACATACCTTATTTGGGAAAGTCCTTGCCTCGTTGTCTGATTGTGACAACTTTTTATCTTTTTTGCTCGTTTACCTGACTTTAATAGCTTGCTAGGTGGAGCTTTTGCAAGCAGCTTGGCTCCTGCGGCAACCTCGTTATGGCATCAAGGCCTTTTAGCTCCATGCTTGAGACAATAGTGAGGCATACTCCATCTTTTAATCAGTCCATTACACTGTAGTAATACCAGTAGTCAAGCCACTTAGTTAAAAACAGCTTCACGCAACGAAGCATTTATTTGGCCATTAAGTGGTAGACGCACTTCCTATGTCACTTCTCTGTCCAAGGTGATGTGGTGCATCAGCCAATCTTGTGTCTTGGAACTGGATGCAACCACAGTTGGGTTATTGATGTTTCTCAAAATGATGTGTGTATACAATTTAATAGCTTTGAAACAGCCTTTGTTTATTGATCTAGAAAGAATAAGTTCCATGGAGACCTCTCTAAAGCTTTTATGTTTTGAATAAATAACAGTTATGAATAAGCTGACATTTCTTTATGATTCAGTGACTGATCCCTTTATCTGTGAATTCTTTCATATGTTACAAAAAATCCCCCAGGCTACTTTTAATATTATTTCAGTAAATATAAAAATCCTGTATTGTCTTGCCCATGACAAACACTTCTATCACTGAGCAACAGTTTTCAAGGTAGTGAATTTGGCATATTCCTACGTGATCATAGACACACAGCTTACCTTTAATTTTAGTAAAACATGTAGTAGTTTGTGTAGCTTAGGGGTCATACATCAGAAAATTAAATTGGGCTCAGTGAAAAATGTATAGAATTTGAGTCAGGACATTTGTTTAGTAAATTATTTTTCTTGATTCCATTTTCCATTCCCTGATTTTATCTAATTTCTTCGCTGGTTTTTCATTCATAGGAAAACATTGGTTTGGTTTTGTTTTCTAAGATAAGAAGTATAGGAAAGGCCCCAAAAGTTATGAATCCTTTTTCATTATGAACCAATATTTTGAAAGTTCATTACAGTGCATGACTGCCTCCCTTGAAGAGAAAAATTCATTGTTAGGCTTTTATTATTATTTCTGATAAGTAATATCTAAAGTGTGTTCCTTGAGCTCTGATTCATTAATTATTTTTGCTTGATACAGGAAACCAAATGTTTGTTATTTTAAGAGAAAGTGCTTTTAGGTGCTTTGCCTCAGTGGAAATTATGTGCACTAAGAAAGCAGCAGCTATTAATGACATTGTTTCTGCATCAGCCTCCTGATGTTGTCATTTTATGACACTGTGCATTGATAATTTTTATTTAATTTTAAATTCGAGTTAAAATAAATAAGCTTTCATAATAATTTCATTGATTTTGCAATTAAATGTAGTTCAATTATTGTGGAAAGTAAATTATATCTGTCGCGAATAAACTTACTATGCTGGATCTAAGGCAGTTTGGTCTTTCAGGGAAGTGAATGAAGCAGACATTGCCGTCCAGAAATTTAAATAAGTAGATTTTGCTTGTATTCATGTTACTTCATATCTGAAAGTTAAAATTATCTGTATTTTAGTTGCAGTTTATATATGGAAACAATCTTATCATATAAAGTTTTGAGTTAGGTGCCAAATTTTCCATAGAAATATATAGTTCCATTAATTTTCTGTTTTAACTTGAAATCAATGAAATCATTGAAAGAATCACATAATTTGGATACTACAAATGAAAGAGCAAAAAACCCCAACAACCAAAGTGTACTGCAATGATTCAGCCAAAGGTGAGAAAGCTGATTTAAAATTTATTTATTTTTGGTTATGAACTGTCACAGTTATCTCAGTAAATGTGTATTCAGACAAGGATAGTAGTTACAATTTTTACTTGTTAGTGCATAAGCCATAATACAACATTTCCTTTATATATTTGTGTGTGTGTGTGTCCCTGTCTTAATCACTTTGATAAAGTTTATTTTACATATAGAATTGCATAGCATAGAACAGACCAGAATATTTCAGTTGGAAGGGACCTGCAAAACTCATCTAGTCCAACTGCCTGAGCACTTTTGGCTGCTCCAAATGTTACATTCCTAAGAGCACTGTCCAGATGCACCTTAAACGCTTACAGGTTTAACACCTGGTTTAACATCTTAAGCACATGGCCCACCTCTCTAGGGGACTGTTCCGTTGTCTGATCTCTCAGTAAAGAAATGCTTCCTAATGTCTAGGTCTGAACCCCCTTGGTACAATTTTGAGCTATTCCCATGTGTCCTGTCACTGGATCCCAGGGAAAAGAACTCAGCACCTCCATCTCCACATGTTCTGCCTCGGAAAGCTACACAGAGCAACGAGGTCACTCTTCAGCCTTCTTTTTTTCAAATTAGACCAAACCAGAGTGCTCAGCTACTTACTTGAAGGCATCATTTCCAGATCTCTCACCAACTTTCTTGCTCTCCTCTGGAGGCTTCGAGGACTTACAGTCACATGAAGTAGGAAATGTCATATGGAAACCCATAT
>VYXB01009947.1:3307-23695 GCA_013397135.1 Pachyramphus minor | reverse complement strand
AAATACAGAAAAAGCTTTACTTATTCTTTCTGTAGTTGTTCAGCAAACTTTAATTGTAAGTAATGTTGTGGTTTAGGAATGCTATTCCCCAATTTAGTGATCCCACCAAAACTTCACCAGCACTCACCTTCTCTCCTGCCACTGCCCTGAGATGGAAGCACAAAGGGTAAAGACCACAGGTAAAGATAAGAACAATTTACTTGAAACAGCAATAAGATAAGAAAAATAATAGTAACAGCAACAATATTAATTAAAAAGGCATAAGACAAATGAACAATCTACACAGAAAGTCCACAATACCAACCATTTCGCCTGCCACACTTTCACCCCCCTGAAGGAACCGCCCTTCTTCTCAGAAGCAAGGAAAAAGTCCTTTTCCCTCACCCCTGGCAATGATGCGAGATGGTATCAAATAACATTAGGATCTTGGCATGCCCCCTCCTCCTGATCTGGGCCAAGGAACCAGGACAAGGAATTATCAGTATCTTCACATAAAATGTGATATATTAATTGGAATTTCTATTAATAGCTTAATGCATTTAAAAGTATTTTTAGAATTCAATGAGATATTTTGATAATTTGTTTGAACAAGCAAATAGGTAGAACATTTCTTTGTTGACAAGAGAGAAAGAAAAAAAGACTTTTTAATAATGGCTATCTTGCTAGTGATGTAAAATTTGCATTGTGCTTACAAATTAAAATATTACATTGCATCACTTTAAAAGTCTCTCTACCTTCATCTACTATTTTTTATTGTGAGCAAAATATACACAAGCTTTCTTTTGTTACACCTAAGCACAAATGAAAAATTTCAAATTGCAAAAAACCCCTAAAATTAAAAAGAAAAGTAAGTTCTATGATTAGACAACAAGAAAGATCTGTATGAGGCTGGAGAAGGAAAGTATCAGATTTTAAATACAATTATTCCTCATATTAGTATTCCGTCAAATTAAGAAATGAACAAATGAAAAGAAAAATACTGAAAATATTAATCAAACACTTCATGTGTAATTTTTTTTTCCAAAGCAACCACCTTTTGGTTTTTGTCATTTTTGCCATGTGTATTCTTTTAGGGATTTCATGTTAATGAGACTGCTGTGCATTGTTAATTTTTTTTCTTCTTCTCCTAATAGTAGCATTAAAAGCATGAAGAATAATGGATTGCCATTAGTAGCATTATATTTACATTATGCTTGGGTGGATAAAAGGTTGCATCTTATTAATTTAATATTTTATTTAATTTTTCTTGATCTGTTCATAATTGGCTTACTGTTAATATCTTAACATTATAAGTTCGTCATAACAGACTTCACAAGGTTTGTTGCTGGAATCCACTCATGTTAGCCAGTCTAAGAAAACCCAAAAAACAACCCAAAACAACAGAAAAAGATTCAATACACTTTTCTGTGTCTACAAAATACAGTGGGAATCCTTCCTAGAACAGGGTGTATCTATTTCTGGATGTGAAGGAGAAGAGATGGTTGTAACTTCTCAGCTTAGAAGAGGGTTGTTTAATGCATAATGTGGTTTAATGTAAACTGTTTAGTGCCTACTGTTGTAGTCAACTGTTTCAACAGTTGTTCTCTGAGGAGCTTTTCTTACCACATAGCTTTCAGTAAGACTATTTTCCTCATGCTAAACGAAATATTTCACCTCTAAAGCACGATGTAGATACCAGTAAGAAGGTATGTAAATTACAACTTGGAGAACATCTCTTATCATATAGTAAAAATCGTTTACATAACTTAAATCATAAATAATATAACAGCGATTTTATATTAAGTAAAGAAGTAGGGACTCATAATTAAAGAAGTTTTTACTATCAATTCACTTAGTTTCACAAACATGGAATGTAACTCTAAGACCAGAATTGCAGCTGGTGCTCATGGAAACTTGGGACTGCTTGGTGGAAGTTTCCTGAAAGACTGAGAAAACGGGCCAATTTTAAGATTTCAAATGTACTTACTTCTCCTCAGGTACCAGACAACCTATCTGCTAACAATAAACTCCATGTATTAAACAAACATGCCACTCAAGCCTTAGATTGAAGATGCGTCTTGTCTTGAACTATGCTGTTACTTCTGACATCCATACTCTATGTGGGATGCTTCTTAGTCTCCCAATCAAGATGCAGCCTTTAGAGTTCTTCAACAAGGGAGCCCAAGAAAAAAGTGAAAATTTCACTTCACCATACTCCACTGTCTTGAAGCCTGTGTCTATACATACTGCTTCTGTGAAGGTAGACTAATCTGACCAAAAAGTGTTGATCTTTCTTTCCACAGTTTAGGCTACCTTATCAATGCTGACCTGTTCTTGCACCTCCATGACCTTATTACAGCTTTGGAGACTAGGTACCAAACTGCATGTTGGATCATCTGATTCTCCAAGTAGTTGCAGACTGTTTTTTTAGTTTTATTGTTTTTATAAAGTTATGTGGAAGAGGCAGATAATAAAAAATATTTCGCTTCCTACCAGAAATTAGATGGTCAACATCAAAAGCGCTAAAACTATGATGATGAGAATGAGCAAAGCATTTTGGGGACAGGCTGTTTCAGTTAACAGATAATCATTAAAAAAAAAAAAAAGTCCAGAACCAGCTCCTTCAATTTAAAAGGGATCCAGTCCATGACTATTATCCAACTTTTCTCTCTATGGGGCAGTACAGCTTGAAAATATTTCAGAGTTTTACATTCCTTCACAGACCATCTGGCTTACATCACCTACACATAAACATAAAGGAACTTATCTGGCAGGGAGATGTCAGTTCTCACCTCATGTGGCAATCTCTATGTAATTCTGTTTTCTGCTATACTCTTTAATTGACTAAAATGCATTGAACATAAATGTGAAATCAGAGACACTGTTTCCTTCAGTTCCTCTCAAAGGAAATCTTGCTTCATTGTCGTGGGTTACCAGCCCCCTCTGCACTGAAATATTCAAGTCCAGGTGAATTTCCAGAACAAAAGCCAATCAAAAGTTTTAGTAACACCTCTGCTAATGACATATTGAAGAAAAAGGAAGAGAAGATGGATTGCACAGAAGAAATTAGGAGGCCATGGAGTAGGAGGGAGGCAGCAGGTCCCCAAGTGGGGGCCAAGCCCTCTCCCCCTGGCCTTGGGCCAAGGGCAGGCATGGCATTGAAGTCTCTCCAGCCAGGACGTGTAACAGTAGAGAAACAAACTCCAGACAGAAGCTGCTCACCTGGAACTTGCTGCAGGAAGAATTCCAGCCCGGTGGAGAGCAGAGAGGACTTGAGATAATTAGGAGCTTCAAGGGCAGTCTAATAGAACAGAACAGAAAAGCGCGGGGGGAGCATTCCCTGCCTCTCTCTCCCTCCAGGAGGGGAAAGACTGAAAGTTGCAAAACCCCTGCCACCTGTAGAAGATAACTGGGGTGCAGAGACCCCCCCCAGCAGTTAATGAGGGAATTTGTCCCAGAACAGATGAGTGCCTGAAGAGGTTGTGATCCTTGTGAAAGGCCTGAGTTGAAGCAGAGTCCTGCTAGAGACCTGTGCCTTATGGAGAGAGTGACTTACGCTGGAGCAAGTTGTTCCGGTAGGACTTTGTAGTCCCAGTGAGGGATCCATGCTGGTGCAGCTCATTTGTGACCCCAAAAGACAGCAGAGAATGGAAGAACTGTTGTCCTGGGTGACCCACAAGGAGAGGTCTAATTNCTTTCTCCCTTCTGGACTGATAAAGTGGGGAGAAATGCTTTTGTAAATACCTATGATACTTTGGACTTGGCACATGGCCAAATGCCCAAACCCACAGTGAAGACCTTCCCCCCTCCCTTGCCTTCTCAAGGCAGGGGAATAAAGACTGCAAAACCCGAGACTAACTGAACTATATAAATAATAATTTAACATTCTTTTCATAAGATAAGCGAGCTTAATTAGAATTGTTGTAGTATATATTATTTCTTAGTTTTATCTTACTAGTAATAAATCTTAGTATTATTCCCCTTACGTCAAGCCTCTGTTTTGTTCTGTATAAAACCTCTCTCAATTTATAGTAACTGTGCGGAGGTGGGAGTTTGAAAAAAAATTAGCCTTGGTAAACCCACAATATTCATATTTACATATTTATTTTACAGCAGAGCACGTGGTGTTTAAGACAAGCCATTCTGCATAAGACTAGCAGTTTAGTTTTGTACGGGAAGACAACTCCATGCAGACAGATGACAAGTGTCACGTGCTTGTTATGTGCACACAGACTGGAAGCTTCCACTTGTCTAGGTTTCATTGGGTTTTTTCCTACATGTGTATTTTTGTGTGGTAGGTGGGCAAGTAGAAGCATTTTACCATTTGGGGGTGCACTTCAGAAACTTGATTAGAACCGTGACTCTGATCAGGCTGACCAATATCTTGCTAGCCCTGACTGCATGGAAAGCACTACTGCTAGGCCAGTCTGTCATGCATAGAGAGGTTCTGCACAGGGGCAGCAAGTCTTGACACAGCCATATCACACTGAAAGCACCAACTTTCTGAAGAGAAAAATGGGCTCCTTGTGTGAGTCTCAGGATGGTTAAGATTTTAAGTCAGAATCTGATACAATAGGCCAATAATTTGATCCAGAAAACAAGGAAAAGTAAAAACAATGCTATTTTGGACTGAAACCTGTAAGACCATCATCAATGTAATGCATGTGTGCAACATTTAAGGGGCTATTAAACATGGTGGGTTGCATAGCTATTGCTGCAATCAGTTTGGAAAGAAGTAACATAATAAGGCAAGCCTAGCACATAATTAGAATATTTTGCATAATGATTCATTTATTAAGCACTTTTTGAAAAATATGCAAAGTGTGAAGACTACTATATGCATTAAATTTGCATGATACAAATAGATGGTTTGGAAAGCATTTAGTACTTAATTTAAACGTGCATATGTTCAGCTTTTTAGCTTCTATTTTTCTGTTCAAAGTTAATTATTCGCAATAATGAAAGCTGATCAAATCTTCAAATTTAATTTTTACTTTAGCCAAAAATATCTTGGGCCTGGGAACCGAGAAAATAGATATATTTATTGATTTCATGTTCATTTGTGCAAGTCCAGTTTTCAGTTTAAAAAAAAACAAACAAGAACTTTTTAAAATTTAGTTGAACTAAGAATAAAAGTCAGCAGAATATCTTAAAAATACACAATTGTATATAGTACCATTAGATGAATATCCCCATCACATACTGACAAAAGGGCTAAATCTTTTAATTTCTCAGTAATTAAGTTTTTTAAAACTGAGTATCTTTGCTACACTTCAGAACAGAAATATGTTAAAGTTTCATTCAAGTAAAAAAACCCTATATATCCCAACTTTCAGCATCTCCAGGAGATCAATATGGTTGGATAATAATTCTAATTTTTGGGGGGGTTTAAGAAATTTATGAACTAATATTTTTTGAAAGTTAATTAACATAAGGTCATTGCTACAATACTTTCTGCTTTGCTTAGCTGAACATTTTCATCAATTTTAATGAAGAAACTGTCAATTTTGGAAAAAGTTAAAACAAGTGTATCATGAAAATATTTTTCACACTGTTAAAGGTAGACACTAAAATTGAGAGTGCATTATATAGTGGGGTTCAAGTAAACTGAAGCTATTGACAAAACTCTTAGTTACTTCATAATATATGAGGACTGAATTCAATTTAAGAAATTATGTTGACATAAAAATATTTTAAAAAGCAAAGAAAATTAAAAGCTTTATGGGTATTGCTTCTTTTTTACCTTCTTCCTCATTATAAACAAAGAGAGATGCAGAATTATTTTTATTCTGTTCTTTCCTTTTATTTCTCTGAATAAAATAAATCTCCATGACAGCAATTTTCCTATATGCCTACAGAAGCTTCTTGAACAGCAATACCTACTTTTGTGTCACTAAGACTGTCCATTTATTATTTCTCTGTATTATGTGATTTTTTTAGCCACAGGTCACTCTTTCACATCTGCCTGGCTTGGGGACAGTAGGGCAGCAGTTGCACAAACTTTATGTTTCAATACCTGTGGGGTCTTAGATGAGGCTGTCTAAGTGCAACCCAGTTGATGGGAAGGGAAGTTGGGTGAGCAGCACTGGCAGGCTCTGTGGTTGAGCTCTAGGGTTGCACAAACGAATAAAGCTGGTAAAGATTAGGTCAGTAGGAAAAGGAACTGACAAAAAAGACAAAATGCTTGCCATTGGACTGGGATAAGGAATGATAACAAACCCTAGCATCTTCAAAGAGTAAGCATGAAAAAGCATTGCGTTTTGCAATTAGGATATGGGGAAAGACCATCATGCTCCTTCACAGTACACAATATGTCACAGGACGCACTGTGAGCTTACTTTGGCAGGTGACAATGCCCAGGTTCTGGACAGGCGGGTGGGGGGGTGGTGGCATTGGCAACCAGATCAGCCCCGGGCGAGGCCTTGGTTAGCAGGAGAAGTGTAGGCTGGCACAAAAGCTACCATCGTAGAGACCCATATGGGGACAGCTTGAGTCATTAGTCAGAGAGTGCAGCATGTTGCTAATTACTGTGTTAAAAAGAGACATTGGTTCACTGTTTAAAAATATGAGGCCAGCTTTCCTTCCTGCTGACAACTTCAGCACTAACTTTGTTGTCAGATTAATTAATGAAACAGATAGCTGAACCAAATGTTCACAAATCCTAGTCACTTTAAAAGTTTCACCAAGTATTATTTTAAGTCCCTTAGCTGTTATAGTGTTTTGAACTCTGTAAAATTCTTTTTAATATCTCTAAAAATTATTCACCTTTTTAAAGAAGTATTTTTTCTGTATAAAATTTTTCTAAGTATAAATGCATTTTCTGCATATTCAGATGTCTTACATCCTCCTTAGAAAAATAATAACTGAGAAACAGTTGTTTTCTTTTACTCATGTAAAGGTTCAGAATTGTTTTCTTCTGCCCCCAACAAACATCAGTAGTAATAAACTAAAAATTCTTGTATTGTCATTTGATTCACATCTTGCATTCTTTATCTGGGTGTTTTAGTTGCTCAGATGCTGCTCCTTAAATGCAAAAGAATATACATTGTTCTTTTGCTTAAACTAGGATAATTTATTTTGTGTCTTATCATTGAAATACTGAGTAGGGAAAAATATATAGTAGGGTTAGGATTTCACAACAAACGGCAAATTAAAATTGGTTCAAATAAATTGATGATATTTACATGCTAAGTACTATACCTTATGTAAGAGAACCGAAGGAGCATTTGCTGAACATTAGGGGACAAAATACTTTTGTGATGTAAACTGGTGAGATCAATTTTCTGAAATGCCAAGAAAGGCCAGCTGATGAGCGGGCGTAGAAAGCTTTCATGCCGAGTGCTAAAACAGGAAAATAAATGTAGCTTTGATTAAGGAAGGCTGATATACTTGGACACAAATACTTCATTTAGAATAGAAATGTAGCAAACAATATTTTTCATTAAAACTATTTTTCTCAAGCTATCAGTACAAATATTCACCATAGGTTTAGTAATGTTCATTTTCACTTGGTTTTCATGACCTATAAATGCCACAGACTTTACCTGTATAGCAGCAGTACTCAGCAAAATTTCCTCACGGAACCTAACTTTTCTTTTTAAAAATACATTGCTTGTGTGATTTGAGATAAATTTAAAGCTCTTCCAGGCAATTGAAAGTCTCAGATTTTATTGATCTATTTTCCCATCAGAACAAAGAATCCTATAAAAATATAATTACCTCATGTTAATATATATTGTTAATATAATATGTTAAAATATAGTTAGCTCATGTCCAGCTCTTTATCCACCAGAAACCTCTCAGTGAATTCCTTTCCTAGCTTGTACTCATGCCTGGGATTTCCCTGACCCGAGTGCAGCACCTTGCACTTGGCCTTTTTGAATAGCATTAAGTTCCTGTGAGCTTGTCAGAGTTCCTCTGAATGTCGTTCTGTCCTTCTGCTGTGTCAGCTGCACTGTTCAGCTTGATGTCAGAGAGGGCACTCAATCTCACTGTTTATGTCTTTGAGGAACATATTAAAGAGCACTGGTCCTGAGACAGAGCCCCAATGAATGCCACTCACCACTAACGTCCACTTGCATCCAACCATCCAATTCCTCATCCACAGAATAGTCAACCCTTCAAATCTGTGTATCTCCAAGATGGAGATAAGAATGTCCTGTGGGACATCTAGGTAGATGCCATTGGCCAGTTTTCCCTGTTGTAGCCACTTCATCATAGAAGGGCACCAGGCTGGTCAGGAACACTTTGCTTCTAAGTAAGGTAGTGTGTCAGACTACTTCCTTCTCCCGTATGTGCCTTAGCAGTGCTGGCATGAAGACCTGCTCCATGATCTTCCCAGGAAAAAGAGGTGAGGCTAACTACTCTGTAGTTCCCTTCTATGTCCTCCATTCTACTCTTTTTGAAAATGGGAGTGATGTTTCCCTTGCATTTGTTTTTTTTTTTTCTAGTTTCTACTTGTGTGGACACTAGAAAAATTGGAAAGGGAAAATGAAGACATACAAAATTAAAATTTCCCAAATTAAAAGCATAAAAATATTATCTTGTTAGATGACTGTTAAGCCTGCTTCAGCAAATAATTTTCCATTTTCTTTGTTACAATAACATTTAATGTGTTAGCACTTTCTGTTAAGCAGACATAATAGTAGTAATTCTTTAATAAAAGTACCAAAATGTTAATATTTTTCAACTTGCACTAAATTTTAATGTATTTGCATTTTTAAAAAAAATTACAGAGGTAACATCCAGAGCTTCTTTACATGGCCAACTTATCAGAAATTAGGGAAGAATTCTAACATTCATTTTAATAACAATGATTTATCTTAAACTTTTCCTGGATAAAATAATAAAGTATTACGTGACTCCAAATACATTTTTTCCTGCCTACCAATCTCATGGGGTCAGTTGAGCAACGGGTTCAATTGTACAGCTTCTGAGGAATCAAAAACATGCATTATAACACAGGTTTTAACATGCTAGAAGTCTCAGAGTGTGGAAAGATAGCATCAATAGCGTAAATACTTACAGAGTTTTGACATTAAGGATGAAAAGGAAAAAAAGACAATATTTATTATTTCTTTCATAAAGAGGTTGTTTTGAAAATCAAAAATGTGAATTATCCTTGAAAGAGGTTTCATAATAAATATTAGTTGTTTTTTTTCTTTCAGCTGCATACTTACAACGTTTTCCTTTGCTCTGTCAGTGGGTGTGAATTTAGATTTAAAGGTCATTTTGCTAGGAAAATATTGTTGTTATGAAAGTTAGTTCATTGTATGGATGACCAAACATTTTCCAAAGAACCCTGCTTAATGTCATATTTATGAAAATTAATATTCCAGTATAAGAGGTTTTTTGTTTGTTTGTTTTTAAAGTGATTCTAAAATACTCTCTTTTTGTCCAGGGGAAGGGGAAAAGAAATAACTCAGTTTGAAGAGGAAGCAGACTGATCCTCACTCTTTCTTAAATTGAATTTTAATTGTTTTTCCTTTCTAAACTGTAACATTGCCTTATCTCTTCTCCTGCGAAGGTTTGTAGAGTTTAATTGCCTCTATGTGTAACTTCTGCTCAGTGACTCAAAGTGTCACTCCTGAGCAGTCTTGTATGACTCCCGTGTATTAAAATATTGTCTGCTGAGACATGTAACTGTGCTAATACAAAGTTCCCCACGAAGACAAAAATGCAGAGAAAAAACAAGGACAAGAGCTTTTTAAATGTTTACAACTTTTTCTCTGTTACTATTTTTGAGAAAGTAGCAAACGCCTTCTGAAGGCTTTAGTTCCTCTTGCTTTTAAAAACTAGGCCCTGGCTCTGAAAAATCCTTATAATTCAGGATATGATACTTAGAAGTTGTCACTCTAAGGCTTCCTCCCACAATGCTTCAGTAAAAGTCTTGAGGTCACTCACTACTCTTTGAGACTTTTTTTTTTTGCTGGTAACACCGCTTGTTATGGCACTTCACAATATCACTCTTTCAGCCTTTTCCTCCAGCTGCGTCAGAGCTTAATCTCTTTTGCATTCCTCTGTGACTCTCTTCCTTTTTCTTTTATAAGATCTAGCCTTATTAGGCTTTTGATTTTCTCTTTCCACACTGAAAGAAAATCACATATTTCAAACCTATTTTGTTTGTGCAGAAGAGAAAAAGAGCATATACATAAAGATATGATGAATAAAAATATCTTGTGAACTCTTTAGTTATATATGTAAGACGTAGGGCTAAAATGGTCTTTTAGAGACAGTACAAGATACAATCAAGTTTTTTTATTCAATTCTTGATATTCATTTGTCAAATTACTCTTTACAGCAAAGGTTGCACGGCCTTCTGTAGCAGCAATTTTGTATGCCCTATTTTAGACAGGATCTTCCAAAGATTAAGGCAAAATTATTACCTAAAAAACCTGGTCATTTTTCTAGTAACTCAAATGTATAGATTGAATACACCTGAATGGTTTTATCATTTGCTAGATGAACCACAAAGAACAGAAGCAAATTTTGCTTCAGTATCAGCTTCACATGCAAATATTACTTTGATAGCTAACATTAGTTCAAAACCAAAGACAACTTGGTGAAGTGGGTATTCAGAACAATGTTGCCTAATTAACAATCTGATTATTTGTAAAGATAACACATAATTAGGTATTTTGCATGAAAAAAATACAAGTCAGATGGTGATTTATCAAAAGAATAAAATTAATATTTACTTAGCAACCACTGAACTGGATGACAACTACTATCTCATAAGAACACTCATAAGAAATCCTGTTCACTAATATATGTTTCTCAGTTCAGGGAAATTCTGTTTTATACTATTGGATCTTTATTTTGTAACTTATTTCTAGTTATTTCTGATAAAGCCAAACATGTCTACTTGCAGGAACATCATTTCATGAGTGCTGACCCTTCAATTGAAACAGTTAAGGTAGATGGAAATGTAACCCACAACCAAATGCAAATGGACATAAAGGCTATTCTAGCCTTAAAATGAAAAGAAAAGCAGACCTTCACTGCTCAAAGACAACTTGGTAATGGCGTGGTTGCCTTTCTCCTGCTACACTTTTCTCCTACCCAATAAACCATTCTGTCTCCAAAATCTGTTCTTAGCTGTCATCTGGATGTTACTTTATAATAAAAACAGGAGGAAAAAATTGTTTTGAGGGTGTCAAATACTAATCCATTTAACTTACCTACACTTTACTACTTATTTTATATATATATATATATATGTATATATATATATGTATATATATCAGTAAAGCAATAAATTGCATTGGATCTTCTCTTGCCAACTTCACATTGCTAGTTCAGTTGCAGTTGTGCTGGCTCTTCTATTGAGCAGAAGTTGAATGGATCAACTATTTTTGGCCTTTTCTATCTTTCTTGGCAACGAAACAGTGATTTTACAGTAGTAGAAATACGTTTTTCTATTCTGTATTGAAGACTAGCACAAGTCACAATCTGGTCTTTAATAAAAAGACGATATTGTCATATTAAATTACCACTTGCAGAATAATTGTTTAAATACATCCCATTTCCTTTCAAACACTCGTTCACTGAGGTCTGATAGAAATCATTGTAGTTCAGAATTAAATTATTAATTTGGTTTGACTTTACATAGGAAGGACACATTACTTAAGTACATTTACCACAGCATAAAATGAAACATTTATATTTCTCTTGCAAGTTTAATGTGCAATGTAAGTTAAGCTACCAACTAAATTTTCTCTAGTATTCTACAATATGACTTAAGGACCCTGAATATTGAGCAATATTAATACGGGTTAGGCAAGGAATTAACCCCCTAGGAGGCCAATTGTACTAAACAAAATGGTACTGAACACACTGAAATTTTATTTTATTTTATCACCCATTTTCTGGAGGCCAGTCTTTTCCAGAATTTTTAGCAGGCAATGGACAATAGTATAGCAGAGAATACAGAGACCTTATGTCCAGTGGGATAGCAGTCAAGTCAGGACTCATATAACATACAGACTCTATATTTAGCGTTCTGCATTTTTTGTTCAAGAGAAACTGTCAGTACCTAAAACTCTAAATGAAGCCAAAAATGAGACCTCACCTAAAGTACTTCATCCAGCTCTTGGGTCCCCAGCACAGGACCCCTCTTGGACTGAGTGCAGAGGAGGGCCACCAAAATGATAAGAGTGGTGGAGCACCTGTCCTAGGAGGAAAGGCTGAGAGAGCCTGGATTGTTCAGCCTGGAGAAGAGAAGGCTTTGGGGTGACCTAATTGCAGTAGTATCTGAAGGGAGTACAAGAAAGATGGAGAGAGACTATTTACAAGAGCATATAGAGATAGGACAAGGGGGAATAATTTTAAATGGAAAGAGAGAGGGTTTAGATTAGATATGAGGAAGAAAGTCTTCACAGTGAGGATGGTGAGGCCCAGAGAAATTGTGGAAGCCCCATTACTTGAAATGTTCAAAGCCAGGCTGGATGAGACTTTGACCAACCTGGTGTAGTGAAAACCAAACAAACTAGACAAAAAACAACCCTGCATGGAGGTAAATCAGTCTTGGTAGGATTTCTGTCCCTAGTATAGACAGGTATTTGTCAGAAACGCTATGAATCTCTTTGCTCTTCACATGAGAGACACTTTAAATTAGACACTTTACTATTTCCTTGTTTCTTAAGCAAATGTTAGAAAACCTTCACGTAAACAAAAATCTGACCTCAACAGCAATGGAAAATATGAAAATAATTCTTTTTCTGGAACTTCTGGGCCACTTCCCTTTAACCATTGCTCACTATTTAATCTGATTTAGAGCTACAATGTAAGTAAGATTTTAACAAAATGATCTCAGGCGTATCATTAAGGATAAATGAAGGAAAGCAGTTTATAAATTTCTCCTTAAGGCAATAGAGAGTTTACAAAGTTTTGAATTTATCCTTGCATTATTACAAACTTCTGTATTTATTCTTGCATTATTAACTGGCAAGTGTGAAACTGAGTTGCACGTGTTTCAATATTGTAGGCTGAGCAAAAACTCATTTGGCCAAGATTTCTCTGTATCACATGTAAAACTCAGGAAAAAAATGTCTTTTTCTTACTTCATCAATGAGCAATTTCAAATGAAAAACAATATTTATGTGAGAAACTTATCAGAACTTTATAAGAGGACGGAAAAGGAGTGTCAAGGTGCATTTAATACTTAACCATGGAAGAGCACTGCAACTGTAGGTGTGGAAAATTCTCAACATTTCCTTCAGTATAGGTTACATCAGTCCTTGTAAATTAACTCAAGAAAAAATCTTGGATTATAAAACTAAAGACACACCAACAGATTCATGAATATTAAGTGCATATTGTCATTTAAGTTGTTAAGATATTTTTCTGGAGGATATTTTGAAGCATAATATATAGTTAAACATTATTAACATTTTGGCTTAGATTTTACCATGATTAAAAATAAAAAAGTCTTCTTTATTTTTATATTAACCTCAAAGAGACCAAAAATACCTTTTAAATTACCCTATATTTGTAACAGAACATTTCAAAATCAAATATTGGAATAACATTTCAGTAAGTCAATTATATCAGCAGTCCAAATCTCTGGTAGGATGTACAACCTATATTCCACTGAATGTTTCAAGCCAAAAGCTGGAATTCTGCTGTTTTGAATAAGCAATACTTTGCCTTTGCTTGCCAGCCATATAACATTCAGTCTTGAAGATTTATTTTTTTATTTCCAGTGTCGCAGAATGTTTTCCATGTAATTCACCAGCAATAGCAAAATTAGGCATTGATCTCAGAGGTTCAATGACAAACTAAACTTTCATCTGTTTTAGCAAATAAAAAGTTTGGACCGCAAGTTTTGACTTGTGTGGGGTGTTGAACTTAGTCAGTTGTCAGGTACCCACCAAGCTGCTCTCTCACTCCCTCTCCTCTGCAGGACATGGGAGAAAATGCAATGTAAAGGTTTATAGGTAGAGATATCGGCCAGGAGATTGCTTACAAATTACTGCCACAGGCCACTTTACTTGGACAAAATTAATTTAATTTATTGCCAATTAATAATAGAACAGGATAACAAATCAAAATATTTTTGTACTACATGAACATGGATTTTCACTGTATGTCCTATTTAACCAATATCTGTTCAGGTTTGTAGGGTTTAGTGTCATAATTAAATGCTTGATTAATATTTCAGGCTACATGAATACAAACTTCTCAGAAATTGAGAAATGTCTTCAAATATAAACACATCAATGAATTGTTTCAAGAGTACTGTAGATTTACGTACAGGAAAAAGGTTTCTTTCCCAGGCAAGCTAGACAGATTTTGAAATACATGTGCAGAACCTGGACAGATTGTTGTAATATTTGATATCAATCAAACTTTTTGCAACTGTGACAGGCAATGATTCCTTTGACAGTAAGGCACTGAGTAAACAACTGGAAATGGCTGTTTGGTTTAATGACAGGGTTCAGTTGTGCTAAATGATAAAACAAAAATGGTAAATGAGAAGTTTCAAGTATAAAGTTCTTGTTAGTACTTTAGACAACTTTAGACATTTGTAAGTAAAATTACAGCATTAGTGATTGTTAGACACCAAATTATTGACAGTAAGTACCTGGCAAAACAGTTAAGAATACTTAATAGTTTCTTAGTGTTAATGAGTTGTCAGATTACCTCTTTCATTAGTTTCTGCTTCCCTAATACTGTACAAAGGAATCTTAAAATGTATTAATGCGATGTTTACACAAGTGTTTTTCGTAGTTTAATACATCTTAGTTCGCAGTGTTCATGAATCTTGTACAGCAACATATATAGCAAAAAAAACCCAAAAAATGAATGAGTTTTTGCAATGTATTCATCCTCAAGTTTACTCTGCCCCAAATAATGTCAGTAAGTTTTGTTTATAATTGATTTTAAGTTGATGTAGGCTTAATCCAAATCACAGTAATTTGGGATAAGCCTTTTCTTTCCTCTCAGATGACACCAGAGATGATAACAGGAATTACTGGTGCACAAGCAGTCCCAAAATTTAAAGCCAGAACTAGCTTAATATTAAAAAAAATTTTTACACTGAAATGTAACTAAGCAAATGCCATTGGACATTCTCAGTTTGCCTCCAAATGATAAAGAAACTTTGAGCAGTTCTACTTTGGCATATTAGTTTGCCTTTTTGTTTTTCTTGTCATATTAGCAGGACTATAACTTAGTATTGTAGCAGTAAAGCTGATAATTAAACAAATTTTGGAGATATCTGCTTTTTCTGGGGGAGACATTATGTAGGAAGAAATAATATCTCTTTTGACATACCACTGACCTAGCTAGAAAAAAGCATTTGATAAGCTGTCAGAGAAATTATTTCAAGCCTGTAAAAAAAAAAGGATATAATTTCTTTTTTTTGAGATGACAGTGATATTTGACATTAGAAATAAATATTATTCAAGTTCATGATAGATAAGATTCATCTGGGTCGCAAAAAGTCCTCCAGAGGCAGACAGAAAAATTTTGAAGGCTATGGCCTTATCAGTATGCCACAGTACCAAAACTCAGGATGCATGCTAATTTAAAAATCAACATAATCTCATGCTGTACTATTGAAGGTGAAAAGGGGGTGAAAGAATAAGCCTTCCTAATACCTATCTTACATTAGACTGAATTGCAATAAATATCTTTACAGTGTACATGCCAGCATCCTTAAAATAATTAATAATTTTGAACAGCACCTTAAATAGAAGATCCTAATCATCTCCAATTTCAGTTCCATATAAACAGTAGTTATCTCCCCTGAATATTCTGTATATCTAGCAGACACCAGATGGCTGGACTTTACACCTTTAGGGGTAATATTACTGGTCCTATACTGGTCCTATAGCATCTTTGTTTTCCTCTCCTTGTTTATATCCATATTCTTATATCCATAAACCATAAATTTGACTCAAGTTGATTGATACTCTTGGAAAATCAGAATTAGTTTTATACTCTTTTATGCTTCTTTAGGATACAGAACTTTTAAATTTTGCAAGCATGTGCAGTGACCTTTTTATACTGGTGAACTCTCTAGACTAAATACAGAGTAAAATGGCAATATTTCACAAGAATTGAGAAGTTGATATTGAACTAGTAAAGTTTTAATTTGCTTTTTCTACTTCTATTAATACTCCACCTATTATTAACTGCCAAATATTTTCATAAATAGAATATAGATAAAACCACCTCACAAGTTAGGATTTAGTCAATTGGTCCTTACTACTTTTAACAGAAATGTCATAACTGAATATGTATGCATGGTTATAAAAGCAAACCACTTTCTATTTTATATGGGACTTAAAAATTAAGACCTCTCTCTATTTTAAAATATGTCCTCTCCTCTGAGCAACCCAAAATTCTTATAAATTCTGGGGAATTCTTTATAAAGAATGAAGAGTACCTTAAATTATCCTCCTCCCAGAAATCCTCTGAGAAAACAAAGAGAAAAATCTGACATTACTTTCTCAGAGGAAATTTTTCTCCATTTTTTTTTTCTTCTCCTTTTCTACTAACTGAAAGAAAAACTTGGTTTAGTTTTTGGACAGGAGAAAATATAAAAGCAATGGCAAATTTATTACAAATAATTTATAACAATTTTAAATTTAATACTTGTCATCCTCTGAATACTAAAAAGGTTTTAGTTTCTGAAATAAACTTAGTTTCCATGTTTTTCCTCATAACTCAATGTTGAAACAGCAACAAAAGCTCCTTTTAGCTGAGTAATTATTAATTTGAATAGAAATCTTTCAGTTATATTCATCATGTACTTCAATAAAAGTTGACTCATATAGCAGCATGAAAGTTAAACATTCAAATTCTACTCATTCATATAATATACCTTCTTTAAAAAGTCTGAAAGTGTAACAAACCTTTTGATAAAAATCTCAAATTATGGAAATTTAATGTTCAAACTTCATAGAGCAAATTATAAAAAGAAAGGTGATGTTGTTAATTGTCTGTCCTACCCCCTAATTAATGATTGCATTCCTTTTTTTTTGCACAAAAATCACAGCAGCAGCAGTGATGATGTCCCTGCAAAGAGCTGAAAAATCTACCTGTCCAATAATAGTGTTTGATATTCTAATTTATAATAAAATGGTTATTCCACTCCTGTGTACTGTTAATTATTTTAATCAGCTTATTAAATAACTACTTTTATTAAATAACTGCCTCTGGTCACCTTGAAATTTGAATAGTAGCTTCTTTCGTCTTTAGGTTAAGATAACAGCACAATTTCTAGGAAAAGGAAAGAAAATATGTCTCTGAAATATCTTATTTCATCACTTTTTGTAACATGAAATGCCAAAGTTAAGCATGTACCAATTTTTTTAGGACAGTATTTTCTTTCACTAACAGCATTTTTCCCCATATCTTGATTTAAATATTTAATCAATTATTAAACTAAGCAATAGTTTAAAAGTTAATAACTTAAAGGTACAGAAAACGCTTGAGTATTCTAAACCAACTTGTTTCAGAATTGCTAAGCCTCAGTGTGGTTATTGCATTTTATTCCTTTAATATTAATTTTGGCCTGTCAGTGTATGTTAGAGGGTTTGTTGTATTTTCTATGTTTTTTAGTGTATGTACATGAGAAATTATGGGGAGCAGAAACAAAAGCATCAATAAAATGACAACCAAAAGGAGGGTAAAGGTAAATACACATACAGGGTGTTTAAATAATTTAGCTGTTGTCCTTTGATTGAAAGACATCTGAGCAGAAACAAACTGTTATTTTCCGCTGTTATGAAATACTTTCTCTGTTCTGCACATTACAGTACTATTTCTCAATAAAGGATGCAGAGAAAGACTGGCAAATTAATATGAATTATATTTTAAGATATTTCAATACCATCATTTCTGTGGTGGTATTTTTGGCAATAATATGAAAGAAGAAGCATTAAAGATATTACTGGAATGCTGTGCATGGTAAAAAATATATTTGTATACAGTTAGCAAATACATGTTCTTTATACAAGAGTGATAAAGAAATGCAACAGGCTGTCAAAAATTACTAATAACAGCAAATAACACTGAAAAGAAAATATAATAATATACATTCCAAAGTTTATACAGAAGACAGATCATTAGAACATGTATTTTGAGATGTTAATTATCTTCTGAGGAACACTATCTTGGCGCTTCAATAATTTATCAAGTAATATAAGAAGTGACTGAGAATATAAACTGTACAGAGGTTTAGCCCAGAAAAAGAAGACTAAGACAACTCTTAGTAGGAATGTGCAGTGAAGCTGGCTATACTGATTTTTTATCTTGCTTATTTATACCTTTTTTATCTTTATTGTCTTTATAGTTACAATTGCCATTGATGCTGTTGCTTATGTGGGATACTTTTTTTGTAAGAGTCCCTTTTTAAGGGAGTGATTGTGTTTTCCTTCCCATTTATACTTTAACCAGCATATTCAACTGTTGCTATCTTGTAAATAAATGATCGCTAAGGCATAAAAAATGAACAATACTATCAGGTACACATGATACCTGAGGTAGAGGCTAAAGTCAGCTGTTTCGGTTGATGTTGTCTTTCTGTTATTTGTTCAAAAGAAAAAAAGTCTTTTCTGGATTTGGAGTAAAAACAAATAGACCTTCAAATTTATCAAAGCAATCAGTGTCACATTTTAAAATACAAGGATCAGTCTTTTTAAAGAACATTAGTAATTAATTTTAAAAGCTTTATGTGGCAGAACTACTTACTTTCAAAATTGTTAACAGTTCTAATTAGAACTGACAGTTCTAATTTTGAAGTTTTAAATGTCAAAGCACTGAGACCTAGGAAGCTTGATAAAAATAAGCTTGTATAGTTTCTGACAATTGCATTTCATATTATTGCTTTAGCCAATATATTGGTACTCTATCATAATGACAGTCAAAATTCTATTGAAAGTTTGATAAAGGTATATTGTTGATGTAGCTGAAGGATTGTCCTTTTACTGCAACTCAAATGCAAGTCCGATAAATGGCTCTTTATAAATAAGCACTGTTTAGATCAGTCCAAAGATAAAACTGATTTATAAGATTTACATCTGAAGAATAATTGATTCTGTTTTAATCTTGAGAACTTCAGACTTTGAAAGGAAGAATTGTTTAAGCCATAATCACATGAATTTTGTCCGTACGAGTCACTTTGGATGCTCCCTTTATTTCTAAGCTGAAGTCAGTTCAATAGAGCATTTGAAAAAAGTTTAGGGATTACTTTGCATAGAAAGGGAGGAATAATCCTAGATACAAAACAGGTGGCTGGTTACTCAGGTGTCTGTCTCCAACCCCTATTCATTGTTCTTGTGCTGTGCTAGAACAGGACAGAAGGGATCTGGCAGGCATAGAGATAAGTCTGTTGACCCTATTAGTTTAGTAGGTGGAAGTAGTTTAAGCTGTATATGTGTTGAATGCAACTTTGGAAACTATCAAGATAAGATGGATTGCAAGATGGCCGTTCACTACATTTTGCATTGGATGGCATTGCCTTGTAAGAGAAAAAGTGTTTGACTAACAGAAGAACAAGCCTTGGGCTAAGAAAGGGAAAACCAGACTACATAGGCACTCATCTATGTTTATAAGGGATGAGGGCAATACAAATGACTTAAGTTCTCCTTATCATATGTTAGACTTTGTTAAAAATTTGTTTTAGGGACATAGGTTTATTGTGTTAATAAGTCCATGTAGCATGTTTCAGTATTCAAAATACATACTTTGTTTTATGAAACAAATTATATTTTTAAAATTTGTAAAATTTTCCCGATTTTCAATCTAGTTAACTCCCATACTTTACAGCTGTTCTCAGACAGTGATGCATGGGAAACTTTTCTTTTGTATGAGATTCTTATTCTTTCTAAATGTCCTCTGCTGCTTAAAATTAATAGCATACTACCTCAGAGTTTGTGGATTTATTACTCACTTTATCTTTTTGTTCAAAATCCAAACAAAATGACTAGAGGAAATGCATTGACTACGCTATGTTTGATTTTTTTATCCCCAAAACCTCTGAAATGCAATCCAATAAAAAACTGGAAAAAAACCCCTAACCCCCCAAAAAAACCACTGAAAACTAACCAACCAAATTCCCCAGATGCAGTTCGTATACTCTTTTTGATGCAATTACTTTTTTTTTTTTAAATATTCTATCACTAGATAGAATTAGCTAAAACACAACATTAATCCCATTTCTCAGGAGGCAGCAGGAAGATAAGCATATCAAAAAAAGAACTGAATTAAAATAACCACTCTACACTACTGCACACACTTAGTGTAAAAACACCTTTCTCTTTCAGACTGAAATAGGCATTTATCATGTTGAATAACAGCAGTGAAAACATAAAATCCTTTACCCATGTCACAAAAAAAATATATCTTGCTGATCATTTACGTGATCTTTAATATGGAAAAGATGTCAGTGAAAGCAAA
>VYXB01009943.1:148822-218154 GCA_013397135.1 Pachyramphus minor | reverse complement strand
AGGCCTCTGGCTGGGCCGGTGCTGGCCACACCTGCCCAGGTAGACGTAACCAGCTAAACTATATAAAAGGCAGATGGCACCTGTGGGAGTGCTCTGGCAAGCTTCACATGGAGGACAATGTTGCCTCAGCAGGGACGCCCGTTACCTTGTGGTCCTGCCAACACCCCAAGGCTGCAGTTTCTGCCATGGGGAAATACTGGTCATTCTGGGGTCGGTAAGACAACCTCATAAGTAGCCCCTGCGTGAGTGGGAGGTTTTACTGAGGGCTTATTTCCTTTCCTCTTTTATCTCTCTCGGTTTCTCTGTTTGTTGGCCACTTCCTAGTAATAAATATTGGGTTTTCTGAGCTTTCAGCAGTGTTTTGTTTTCCACTTCGGCATCCCTCCGACCCCTCCCTGAAACATCAAGCCTCTGTTTTGTCTGTATAAAACCTCTCTCAACTTATAGTAAGTGGAGGGGGAGGGAGTTCGAGAAAAAATTTTTCCTGGTAAACCCACAACACTTCTTTTGACTTAAATTCATTTCATTTACTGAGACTAAGTTCTCCTCTCCAATGCTGACTGAGTTTGCAGTTTCCTCCTAATAAATTTACTTTGATACCTGAGTACTCTTCACTTTCTCTGCAAGGGATGCTGTCTCCCAGCAATGGCTTGGATTTCCAGTATTTCTTTTTACTCACAAGGAAAATGAGGACTAAACCAAATAAGTAACCGGTATACCTGAGAATTAAGCATATTCTCTCATCAACTCTGAATTTATAATCTAGAGCTATATGGTGGGTGCCCAGACAGGTGCACAGGCAGGGTTACCTTCTTTCGAGTAGGGTGCACAAAACCAGCTGTGCATTTTATAGCCACTTAAAATCGACATGCTGGACATACAGCTGCCTTATACTCAGAAGCCTCAGAAGATGTGATCAGCCCTTCTGTGACACAGGAGTGGTGACTTGTATGCAAACCACCAAGTCCCACTTCCTAAAACCTTTAGTTTACAGCTCTTGACTAAGACTGTTCTTTAACTGTCATCTACTAAAAGAGGTGTGGAGGAAGTGGATAGTATCACTTGCTATTATCTAGTAATTTAGCATGTACTGTCATCCTCTGCCCGAGGGAATGAAAATGGATGCTTACCCTTTACCTGAATGCTGCTTTATAGTAGCAAGTCTTCCTTTCTAATTCCCTTTCATACATCTCCAGAATCTACTGGGTCAGGAGGGAAAAAAAAAAGAAAAAAATACAAAAAAAAGCCTTGTCACTCTGGGAAAGTGTTTCCTGGAAGTGGAAGAATTTCGGCTTCTAATCAGCAGCTGTTTGATACGTATTTTATGTGTATTCTAGGACATATAGAACACTTCTGAGGAAATATCGGAGGACCCAAATTACCAGTTGTCTTCCTCTCCACTACAGAGTCCAGCTGGGCTTACCCTTGAGTGCACACGTATGGAGGTTCATCCCTGACCTTACAGGACAAAATACTGTTTATTTGTAACTTTTTCCTCTTGCCTAAAAGTATTCCAACCGGTGATTTAGGTTCAGTAAACTCTTAGCCGAGAGCCTAGTGATTAGTACAATTTTTAGGGAAGCAATAGGATTTTTCTGTTTCCTTTGGGGTTTTTTTTGGAAAGGAAGGCCTGGAACCCTTTCTTCTGTGTGAATGTTTTAGCCATGGGCCTAATGCATTTGGGGCAGAGGCAATTGCTCATTTCCTTGGCAAGGGCATCCTCCAAAGGAGTAGTTGTTTTTTCATGCATATTTGAATTCATGTGCAAAATTAGAGCTGGAGAAGTTTAAAAAGTATGATCTTTATATACTATAAAGGTCTGCAAGTTCAGATGATTTCTCAAGGCTAAATTTCAGGGCTGCAATTTGAGATTTTCAATTTTTTTTATTTTTTTTAATTTTCAATTAGTTCATAGGGACTTTTTCTTTCCCACTAATTACTCTGTCTGTGTTTATATTTCATGTTTTGAAAGATATCTTTGACCTCAAACTAATTTTTTTCTGCCTTATAAAGATTGTTCCTCTATATAACCCTGCTTTTTTTTAGTTCTTGAGGCTTCAAACATTCATAACATTTTGGCTATTGCAATTTATCTGCAAACGAAATGTGAAGCCTTAGTAAAATATATTCCCTTTATAACTTCTTTTTGTTCTTTAGCTACTTTTATTTTATGAGAGAAATGAAGAACGGGGATTTATTGAGTGAATGTGGTGTTAAGCTCCTACAGCTGAAGAATATATCTGATGTTTACTGTGTGGACCAATTTGTTCTGGTAGCTCTAATTCCCAGGTTATAAGGTATTTTGGCTTTACCCTTTGGAGAAAAAGCTAGGGCAGAAAGGCTTACTACTTGTGTATGGTGAGTAAATAACAATTAAAATTATTCTTTCAGATTTTTGACATTTGTTTTACATCCTTGACAACCAGATGGACATGAAAGGCTATAATTGCTCCCCCGCTGCTGTTAAATTCCATTGCATCGATGATGATCGGTGACCTAAACAGAAGTTGACCAATAGATTGTAGCTTGCTTTGAAGAAGCCATCATGGGCCATTGGGTCAAAAATGGCCTTTTGAGAAGGAGCCAAGGTATAAATTCACACTACCTTGAAAGGAAATTTAAATAGCCACGGGGCTATTTGGATTGTGTTTCAAAACTTAAAATGGTTTTCAGAGTATAACCCCCTAGAGATGGAGCTCGGGTTTAATATGTATCTGTAAAGCACCAAGCACATCTGCACATCCACCCTGAGGATGTTTGAATGCACATGCCACATCTGCAGCTCTGAATAAGAGGGACTAGTCCCTCACCTCAAGGCTGTGTGGTATCCACCAGTTCATGTCCAGACAACATGAACAGATTGGCTAAATCTGTGCCTAAGTGGTTATTGAATCTGGGATTCCTCTGTGTCCCAAGGAATTATCTATTTATTGCTTATTATAGAATACTTTGTGTAGCTTTCTCAGCTTGAAACATCTCATATCACATCAAAGATTCTGTAGCAGCCTAGAAGAGTGGTTTTCCTCTGCCATGAACCATCTCAGTGACAAATAACTCTGTAGAGAAAAGAATCCATGCCCTGTGAAATGTCATCTATATCACCTCTGGAATGATCTGTATCTCTGGATGTTGGGCAATGTGATGGAGAGATATAGTTGAAATAGTCAAAACAGCCAAGAAGCAGCCAGTCTGAGTGATAAGGGTCCAGTGCTCCAACTTATTTCCTGGTCCTTTTTTAGTGAATGATGTTATGTATCACATAGTTTTGTGTCACTTGGTACCACTCCTCTTGCCTGTACAGTAGCAGCAATAAAGTTCAATTCAAAAGTCTGCAATATCACAGAATTTTTGTTTACTTCCCTGCATAAGTGAGTGTCTGCTGTCATATAGTCTCCACACCTGGCCTATTGCATTTTGAGCCAGCTAATAAAATCCCTATTCAGGGCTCACTTGGGAAGATGTGAGAAGGAAACAGTCGGCTGGGCAGATAATGGTTTGTGTGCTTTTGAAAGGTGCTAAGCATTACAGGAGAGCAAGGCTTGTACGAAAAAAACCACCCAAAACGAAACAAAACAAAAAACAGACAAAAACCCCACAAAAACAAACAAACAAACAAACAAAACCAAACAAAAAACCCACACACAAATCAGAGGCAAAAGTTCTGCTAAATGCAGATGGCAAAAGGAATTTTGCCTCTGGGTGTTGCAATATTCCTTTAGATTCATAAAACAAGCAGTGGTAGGCCACTTGGAAAATTGGCAGCAGAGCTCTGTGGCAGTCACTGCCATAATTACAGGAACCCCCATGCCAGTGCAGTAGTTGCAGACCTAAAGGCATATTACAGTGTACTCATGCATCAGATTACTCCCTACCCTGGCAAAATTAGGGAATCCCTCTTTCTGCCTCTTTAGCTGTCACTTTTCTCTAGCCCAGGATCAGTTGATCTGACAAATGTATATGTGAGGGCAGTGAGGAGGTTTCTATTGACCTGTGGCAGGTGCAATTTCAATTGCTTCAGTTTGTCTTTGATACAGATGCTTGAATTGGACTTTGTTTCCCTCTGTTACTTGTGGTTTGTACCAGCCATAAAGAAAGCACTCTCCGTGTTGAAATGTAGAAGAATTATCCAAAAGATCATAGTTGTTTATTCCCAAGTAAATTGCTGTGAATTAGAAGGAAAAAAAAAATCAGTAAGATTAATCGTCTTAATTACCCACTCTAATTAATAACCACGGGGAAGTTTTCCCTAGCTACCTGCACAAACTGTGTTTTCAAAGTACAGAAGATCTCCCCATAATGCTAATTGGTTATGAGTTTATTCATCTAGAGTTGCTCATCCTTGGATCTATAATGAGGTTTCATCTGTGTGTCGATGAAAAGTGGAGCAAGCACTTCCTTTTTTTAGTAGATCCACATAAAGCTGATGAATAGTGAGTGATTTGCTTATGAAAAATATCCTCAAGTATGACAACTGCCAAACAAAACTTTCTGTTCTCGAGTCCTATGGAGAAAACTGAGCAGCAATGAATGCATGCTTTTGTTTATGACAATGTATTAAAAAGGAAGCGGCTGAATACTGAGAACAATTTTATTCTGGAAATATTCAGAGAAAGCTGAGAAATGCCAAATGTATTTTTCTGTGATAATGAGATGAGGAGAAAGCTAACAGCTACAATATAGATGGTTTGCCCTATGCTTATTAAAATTTATAGAGGAAAACTAATTGTTTGCTTGTGGAAATTCAGTCAATGGGCCAAAGATATTTGCATGATTATGAATATTCTTGAGCATGTAGTGTTAGTATATGTTGCTTGGTTAGGCTAAGGATCTTGCCTAGCTGTTTGCCAAAACAAGGGATGCAACTGTTTTTGCTCTTGGTTATGCAGAGATAATCTATAAGCACCTCACAAAAAAATATTTTATTAACAGATACTACTGCTGCTTGGCTGAATTAGAGTAGTATGAAAGCACAATAATGCTAAAGAGTTACAAGCCTGAATTAGAGCAAAACATCTGATTTATACTAGATTTATGCAGCTTTATTTAACTGATACTGTTAAGAGAGTTTGTTGGGGGTGGAGTGGGATAGAAAAAGATTTCCCAGAAATGGTTCGAACTGCTCATGGTTGTGGGTTTGACACAGAAAAATCCTTCATGAATCTCTGGTATTAAAGTCACTGCAGTCTATAGCACAGATGTGTCAGATAAGAAACAAAGATTGCTGAAGATGAAAAGGCACAGTAGGAAGTTGAGTCCTGCCTGTAGTGCCCCTCCTTGCCTTCATCCCTCAGAGCAAACTAGATTTGACTTCCCTGGCCCAAGGTAGATCTATGACTTCAGGGAAAGCATTAAGTGATTTAAGAGTTGAGGCTTATCTTTTGCTGGGTAATATTTACTTCTTTATTCTGGGTTTTCTGCTAGAAGTCTTTTATCTTTGTGATGCTCACGACCTATTTGGGACTATGAGTGAGGATATTGTTTGTATTTGGTCACTCTTTATTTGTATTCTGGGAAGAAGCTAAGGTGGGAGGCAGGTGTCTGGTGGCCACTTTTGCCTGAATGCAGTTCCTTGTGTTGCCAGGATGGTTTTTAGAGGCAGGGTGGGAAGTGCTTCACCACAGTGAGCAGTGGGGCTGCCTGGAGGCAGATGGTGCATGTGGTGGGTAGAGCAAGAGTTGACCAGAGGAAGTAGAATAAGGCAAAGATACTACTTAGAGGGACAGAAGAACAGTGGTACAAGCAGCACAAGGGGAGGCAGTGTTCAGGAGAAGCCAAGAATGAAATTGTTTCTCTCACTGGCAGATCTGAGGTAGTGTTTGCTCTGATAAAACATTGTGTTAGCACTTGCTGTCAGGAAGAGGCGTTCATACCTCAAAACTCCAGTTAACTGAGGAGAGAAGCACAGCAGCATTTAAACTCTTTCAGGCATGGGATTTTTATTGTTTTCTTTTGTTTGGTTGGTTGGGTTTTTTTTTTAATTTATCTCGACATGTGATACCAGATTAATGCTTGTTTAAGTTAAAGCAAATGGAGAGCACATGGATTTCTCCATAGTTCAGCAACACTTTCAGGCTCCTTTTTCAAATTATTCAAGGTACACACAAGATTTCAGGAGTGAAATGGAGACTGGGAAATGGCCTAAAATTTTCTTGCAAAAGTGAAGGTGAATCTTATCTCTTGCTTCTTGCTAACTCAGGATGACTGTGTTCCAGAGTAAAGGATCTCCACCACCTACTTTGATCCAGGGCTCGTATCTGCTTTATTTCAGATAGCTAATCACGCTGTACAGCCAGGAAAGGGATGTGTCTTGTGTTGTGGCTCAGCTGTCTGATGATACGGCGATGTCTACTATTCAGATGTAAAATCTGCAAGAACAATGGTTATAATAGTGTTTGATCACAATTTGGTCATAAAATATGGATTGCATAACTAAAACAACTCAGATCACAGTTCTGCTTTTCAGACTGAGACTCAGCTGCTCTTAAATGCACAGTGGCTTGACATATGTACCTGCATGTTTTACCTTGCTAAAAATGAGATCATTTATACAAGACTCAGCCCATCCCTTCCTCCACCATCATAATGCAGACTTTCAAGGTTCCCCAAATATGTTTTCTAGATAGGTCATGCATTGTGACTGTAGTCTTCTCCAGTCACCAGTCTGCCCTCCTCATGACACGCTTTGTCTATGCCATAGGGTAATTCATGATGGTTTGTTTATTGGATCCAGCTTCCCCTGAAGTTCTGAGTTAGGGAGGAGAGGGATTTGTATCCTTCACTGAGAGAGGAAGATGCCTGGGTGGGTGCCTGAGGGTGATGATGGTGTGGTGTCACTGTGCTGCCCTGGGCTGTTTAGGGCAGCTAAAGCCTTTGCAGGCTCCAAGATCATGTTTCCCGTGTGCAACAGCCATAGTTCAAACAGACATTCCTCCTAGCACGCTCTGGACTGTACTTTTAGCCTCTTCCGTCCTTCCACTTTTCAGCTTCGGCATGACAGCCCTGAGTTAACATCCTAAGGATATATACAAGGGTGACTTCTTATAAGAAGAAAATCAGTGTGCACCTTCCCATCCTGCAAAATTATGTGCCTCCTAACAGTCCGCAGGGGCATCATCCTTTCCTAAAAGCACCTGTTTCGCTTCTTGTTTCTATTTCATATATGCTGAAGAGGGTATCTCTGTGCAGAGTTCTTATGCATAATTCAATTTCCAATGTTGCTTTAGAAGCTGCTTTTAAATCTGAAGGCAAACGGGTTATTTTTGCTTTGCCCTATCTGTGAGGAGAATTTGAATTTCCTCTAGAAGAAGCTGCATCCACTGGATTGGGGGCACTCCTGCCTTATTACTCTCTCATCCATGCCTCTGCAAAAGCACATAAAGAGAACTGCATTAGGAGAAGCCTGTAATCCAAGTCCCATCACAGAAATCTTTAGCGAGTCAGTCTCATTCTAGGCAGCTCCTGGTATTTGGCCATTTATTTCCTTTATTCTTTCTCCTGAAATAACACATAATGGATGCACCTGTCCACTCATGCAGAGAAAATGAGGGCACTGCTTGTAAGTTAAGTAATGATTCTCTAGCCCTAAATGTTTCCCCCAGCACTTTGGTTCCCAGCATGGAGTGGTACATATTTTTTTTTGTCTCTCTCTTTTAAAGCAAGACTCAGTTTAATTCTCTCTGAAGTGTCAACTGCTGTGATTGCTTTATTACACAATCTTATGCCACTCATAGCTTATCAGATTTTAAATTACCATATAAATCTACATAGTTTGACAATACAAGAAACATCATTTAAAATGTATCTAATCTCATTTTCAAAGTTAGATAAGAAACAATCAACACTTTAGAATGAAAGAGATACCCCTAAGCTAGAAAATGGGAACCTAACAAAATTATCTGCACTAATCATCATTAACTATAATAATACTTGCAAAACAAAAAACACTGGTATAATTAATTGTAGCACCTAGGGGGTAAAAAGGACAAGACAAAAAAAAATCCTGGGATTACACATTGTTTGCTAATTCTGCAACACAGTAATGTGAGGGTTTTCTAATTATATACATTAATATTGTTTAAGTTTTAGGACAATATTTGTAGTGTTCTGCGTGTTTTATAACATAGTAGGTACAGCATAACCTTTGTGAATTCGAACTCCTTCAGTAGAGAAAAAAATACTAAGCAACGGGGTCAGCTGAAAATTTGTATACACAGTTACCTTGTGGTCAGCAAAAAGAAAGCCTGCTGCAAGTACAGACCTGGGAGTAATGTTCAATGACTGTACGGGAGGAATAAGGTTGGGAAGAAACTCTTGCCTGCCTTGGGAGGGTTGCTTTGGCAGGAGCTGAAGTGGGAATACTGTACCAAAGAAACAAAGCAGGAAGACTTGTTTTGAATTTTATTAGTTGTTTGAAAGCAAGTTCTCAAAAGTCCCATTACTGAGGAAGCATTCAGCTGGATTCCTTAGGTAAGAAATGAAAACAGAGATTAACAGACCTGAGGCAAGAGTGGCCAAGGTGTCATACAGTAAACATGACTTGGGCTGTGTAGGCTTGGGTCTTAGAAGCTGAATCTCTGAGGGCTGGGAAGTACACAGACCAACGATGTGGCTGCCTACTGAAAGCTTGACCTCCTGTGATCTGAGCAGCATTTCCCAGGTGGAACTCCTGCAGCACCACCTGCCCGATGCCATTAGCATGCCACTGCCTTGCATGCTGGCTCGTTACTGTGGCACTCAGGGAGCATCTCTAGCTGCTTTCCCATTAACTCCTGCTCTGAACACAGAGCGAGGAGATTGCAGTGCTTCCTCAACTGTTTTCATGGCTTTGCTCGTGTTGTTTCTGATTGTTAAATATTCAGTGCTTGTCCCGGACTGCAAACCTTCCTTTCGTTAAAAGGACTGTTCAACTCGTGAATAAGAATTGACAGGAGTGATTGAAGCTTAAAATAATGTGATTTGGCCCAATACACATGAAATGAAATATAAGTAGATTGAAAGGCCTGGGACTTCTGAGGAGAGCTGGTAGTGCAGCCCATCAACTGGATGGATGGCTTTGTGGTAGAAAAGTCTGTCTTCACCAGCATATAACTTCTGATTTTAGGAGTTATATTGAAGGTTTCTAAGACCTACATCTGCTTTAGAATAATTAATGTATGTGACTGCATTTAAAAGTTTCAGATGATGTATATTTTTCCAGAAAGGAAAAACATGGCACTTTTCTTTGTGCAAGATAAATATAGCCTGACTGAGAAGCTGAAAAACCCATATGAAAAAGGGAAGAAATCTGATTGATTTAGTCAGGGAGAAATATCCAAATTCTGTGGCTGATGCTCCAGACAAGATCAGCTTATGGTCAGATGCTGCCTCTTGAGCCTCAGGAGCTGAAGCTGCAGGAGATTACACTGGAGATGATTGCTCCCAGTTGAATGCATGGGAGGGGAACTGGAAATGGGAATACCAGCTTCTCATGCTTCAGGCTTGGGTGGCTAGAGTGACTGTGCAGCACAAAAGCAGCTTGCTCTTTCCCTCTTCTCCCACCTCTGTCTCCTGCAGCTGCTCTGCCACGCCACAGTATGACCCTGTCATGCCACACAAGGCATGAAATGCCACACAGCCACTGCCCACAGAGTGGAGAGGGAGCCGAGGGAATGGCCAGTCATGCCTGACAGAAGCCCTCGCCTCTCTGTTCTCCTCCACTGGCACCTGCAAAGCCTGTGGGCAAACACTGCTCTGGGCCCTGCTGGCTGCTGTCAGGGAGGCTGGGAGAGACCTCTGATGCCATCGCCACTGGCCAAAGCCTGTGCAGGACTGGAGGCGTCGTTGGGATTCGGTGCAGTCTGTGCCTGAACCCATCACATTACCAAACAATCCAAAGAGAAAGTATTGAGAAGGGTGGCATGGCCAAGCCTCCAAAGGTAATTGGGAAAAAATCCCATCTTTTTCTGGTTGTCACAGCATGAGACAAAGTCCCCAGTGGCTCTAAACTCATTTGGCTCTATTGCTTTATGGGAATTGTGCTGGTTCACCTGGGCAGATGAACTCATTCAAATGTAGATGGTATCCAAGTTGCAAATTGTCAGGCTTGTAAAAAAATTAGAAAGCACAGGTACTTACAGTGGGAAACACTTAAAATCAGTTTTAATTGCAAGAACTTACAACCTATGCTCTGCATTTTGTCCATTTGCTTTGTCTATGGTTTCCCAGCATTTCCAAGTCAAATCTCTCTATTTGTTCCCTTTCAGTAGGATGCATTTAATAAAGATAAGCATAGTAGTTACCTTAAAATCTTATGGAAATGAATTCTAAGAAGTCTTATGCTGTACTGTTCTTTTTCCAAAATAAGGAGAGCCTGTTGTTCCTCCCCCCCTTATTTTTCCTTTTTTCTTTTTTTTTCCTTTGTCCTTATAGTGTAAATTCTGTGTATAATTTGTTGTTTTACAAAAGTAATTCTGGCTGACTCCATTCATTTTTTCACTTATGATTATGCGCTTTGTTTGAAAATGCAAACCTACTACAAAGTGAACAGAAAACTGGGCACTTTCTACTTTGATGCGAGTTCTACTTTTTAGGAAAATTACAGAACATGAACATAAACTGTCTAGCATGCAAAATTCGGTGCAATATATATATAAATTTGAAAACGTTTCTACTAAAACCTAGTAGAGCTTATGAACTGCAAAGTGGTCATCCCAGTCTTGTCTCTAAATATCCATGTTGATTAAACATTCTGAGATGAAAAGTAAAAGGCAGGTATACACTGTCTAATAGAAATGATAAGTTATAAAAGCGATGGTGTCAGCAAAATAAAGTAGGATGAGGGCCTATTTTGAAATAAGCATCTGGCATGTCTACCATTTGGCATCTGGTGAATGTTTCATTCATATCTTGTTCACCATCTCTCTGATCATCATGGATCATCAGATTTTTTTGTTGTTGTTGGGTTTTGGGTGGTTGTTTTTTGTCCCTCTTCCTGGCTAGCTCAGATAACCAACCTTGAAATTTGAGAGGAAGAAAATCTAGGAAATGTATTGCTCTAGTTGCTTCTGTTCTGTATTATGACAGATTTTCTTTCTGATATTAATTTTCTTTCTTACACCTTATGAGATTACTGTAACTTATTTTTAGGCTGGGAAATTGAATGAAAAGTTGAAGCTAGTGTATGAAGTAGCCCTGCTTTTTTATTGATAGTAGATGGAAGAGGCACTTGCTATGCTGTAAATAATGTAAGTCTCCTCCACTACAAAGCCACTTTCTAGCCTGTCAGTCCCTATTCTTTGCTGTTGCCTGGAGGTATTCTGTTCCAAGTCCAGAACTTTCCTTATGATCTTGTTGAACCTCCTGAATCTTCTTGTTGGCCCTTTCTACCACCTTATCACAGTGGTAGCCACCTGGTGCCATCCACAAATTGCCTGAGGGATCAGTCCCCCTGTCATCCAGCTCACAGGTGATGATGATATTTTACATGTATATATATATATATATTTAGCATTATCACCTTCACTATCAAACCGTATCATATGTTAGCTGTTTCAAAAAACAAACAAACAAAAACCCCCAAACCCCTTAACAATCAAAACATTGACTGGCAATTAAGCTTCAAAATGTTGATCCAGAAGTCCATCCAGACCATCCATTCAGACCCAATCACTGAAACTTATCTTAGACCACCTATTCAAAACCAATCATTGCAGCTTGTCTGCCAGGTGACACTGGTGAAAGTCGTTAGGAATTGAAAGTAAATGACATTCTCTTCTTTCCCTTGGTTCACAGAGCCAGCCATTTCATCATAGCAGGTAATCATGTTGCTCAAGTCCACTTTTGTGAATCTTTGCTGACTGTTCCCAATCACCTTGCTGTCGTTCACATATACAGAATCGTCTTTCATGAGGACTTGTCAAATAAATAATTTTTCAAGGGACTTAAGAGTGCCTAAGTGGCTTGTAGCTCCTCCTGATTTTTTTAATTATTATTATTTTTTTAAAGATGGCAGTAATATTTATCTTTGTCTTGTCATTGGGGATCATGCAAGTCAGCACAGCCTTCTGAAAATGTCAGAGAGTGGCCTCATGGCCTTATGCTTTTGTATGTCTGGTCCTGTTCCATGGACACACTCAGTTTATTCAAGTATTCCGTAGTTTGATTCTTCCCTGTGTGGTAGTCCCTGTTTACTCCAGCTGAGACTGAGAACAGACCTCCTCAGTAAAGTCTGATGCAAAGAAAGCGTTAAGTACTCTGGCCTCTTCCATGTTTTTCTTACATAGGTCAACCCTCCTTTCAGCAGCAAGCTCACATTTTCTTACATATTGACTTTACTACCTGTTGACTCACTCCTTCTTGCCTTGCTCAACTCTCTCCAGTCATACTGTTCCCATTCAGAATCCAACCTTGCTCATAGATGATCTCTCTATCATAGCTTCTTCCTGTTCCTACCTTCCCTGTGACTGTTTTTTGCCTCTGGACTCTCTCAAGATTAACCAATTCAATCAGGATGTGACTGCCCCACTTTGCAGGGGCATGCTGCCCAGCAGTTCCTCACTCTTCGAAGAGGATGCTGTTGTTATGGAGGACAAATTCTGCTGTAAATGCCAGCAGCAGATCCAGCCCTTGGGTGCAGTGGAGAAGTTGGTGCATCAGCCTGAATACTGTGTAGAGGTCAGCAAAGATCAGAGAGTGGCAGAAGGGTCCTTGCAAACTGACTCTGAAGCCAAGCCTGTGGAGAACCTGTCTGGCAAAAAACCGGCTCAGACTGGTAATACTTGAGCAAAGAAACTGTTCCATTACTTGTGTCTGTTTTACTGACTGGGCAGGAAACTAGTTGTGGCTTGTATGAAACGCACAAACCCACAGCAATCAAACCCCAGCTTCAACATTCTTCTTCTCCTCAGGTCTTATCCTGAAATTTGTGGGTCTGAATGAGTAATTTTCCTTCCCCCGCTATTGCTGTTGCATCTTCCCTTCCCTCCCTGTTTGTTTTTGCGGTGGCTTTTTTGTTGTTTTTGGTTTTTTCTGTTAGATCTCTGCTTTCAAAAGCATAGCAATATGTAGCAACGGCACAGAGAGCTCAGGAAGCAGACAAGTGAGATCAGTCCAGGGAGTGTGCTGTTCTGTGCTGCTCAGGTGAAGTGGGACTAAAGCAGTTTTATATCAGCATTCATCAGCATCCCCAGCAGGGAAGATGACTGGGTTCCTTTGTTAATGTGTTCTTGCTGTTCCTAGTTACTGAAGCATCTGTCAGGGGTCATTGACATTTGGGCACAAACCAGGGCTGCAACAACTCTTAACAGGCAAAGGAGAGCAAATGACAGTTCAGGCTGATAAATAGATACTCATCACTCTCTTTTTTTTCCCCCTATTAGTTAATTCTATTTTAGAAAGACCTCCTGTAGCTAAAATGAAAGTAACTGTGGTATAATTCCTACTCAACTGAAGCAATAACAAAAACCACTTAGTGTAAATTTTGGTAATTTTTGTTTTCCTGGGGATTTCTTCTTTATTTCAATTTTTTTGCCTTTTTTGGTGTTTTTTTGTCTGTTTTGTTTTTCCTTTTACTTTTTTTTTCTTCCAGGCTGTTTGACTTCATTTCATCTCTTTTAAACTTAGAAATGTGACTTTTGGAATCATAACAACACACTTAATTGCACAGATTCTTTTACACAAACTGGGGCTACCACACTGAATGGTGATTAGAAGAATAATAAGCCTCCAAAATGTCTGTTTCATCAAGAATAAGTTTCAGACTGCAGATTACTTTATCCACATTGCTATGATTATTTGGAGTTGGGTTTTTTCATTATAGTGTGTGAAGTAATATACAGTATAGAAAAACTTTTGACAGGTTTATTTTTTGGTGGAACTATGGATTCAGGAAATCCTGTTTCTAGGCTTTTCATCCAGGTGCAATTACTACCAGGTACAATGGCATTGCTCTTTCTGCAGCATATATTGCTTTAGCTGTAATTCATTTCCAGATTGACCTTTTTTTCGTACATTTTTTTCTATTTGTGCAGAGATGTTTCAGATTACTGTGTGTATGCTCATGTTACACAAGTTCAGACTATCTCCAGAATGTTCAAAGCATGTGGGATTTTGCTTGTGAAATTCTCTGTCTGCCTGACTCCATTACCAGTTTTGCAGAAAACAATGCAAGTAGCCCTACTACTGCTGTTCCATGGGTTTGCCTCTTTTTTTTCTTACCTATTGCACAGGAGATATTCTGGATATTGACATTTATACTGTTAAAAGAGAAATAATTTCATTTAGATTGTGGGAAAAAAGCTTGTTCTTTTCTTTATAGTCAGATGATCTTTTTTTTTTTTTTCTTTATAAACAGTTAGAAAAATGGTTGGTCTTTCAGAACATCTATTTTTTCACTGACTTCATAGAATCATAGAATAGCTTGGGTTGGAAGGGACTTTCAAACAGAGTGCCAGAGATGGGGATCTCGGATTGACTGGACATCATGGAAAACGTCAATCTTTGTGACAAGACTCTTATGTACATCATAGTGAAGTCCATGTATGGCAAACCCTGGAATGTAATCATACTTCCCAAGCCCTTCTGGATACTTGAATTGTTATATCAGGATGCCTGTCAGTGGAGTAAATTAGAGTGCTGTGTTAATGTGTAATCCTAGTCAAAGCCATGTATCTCCCCATGTCCCAGGCTGACCTCATTGTTAGCATCCAAAGTGGCTGTGTTGAGGGGATTGCAGAGTCCTGGTGGTGGAAGGATATTGTAGACCAGTGTTTTCATCTCGTGGTATGAAATGCCACAGGTATGCCATGCCATGCCATGCCACACCACCTGTGACGTGACAAACAATATCACATTTTCCAGAGCCATTATCATTTCTCATGTCACGTCACATTGTCTTTTTTACATTTTGTGCATGTAAGTGCTAGTACAGATCTTCCATTAGATGAGTGGGAATAATGCTTTTCTGATTGCTCCTACTTTGTATTCTTACCTTCCCGGGAAACTACAAAAGCAGATGTGAGCAAGGTTCACTACTCACGCTGTCTCCCAAAATCCCTTGTCAAGGTGTTACAGAATGCAAAATGCATCCCTTTTACTAGGGCATACAAGTCATATTTCAACTAGTAGAATGAATTAAATTGTGTCCTGATGAGGGTTTGGATAAAAGACTATTAATTAGCTGAAGGTTAATCTGTGAGGATTGTGGTAGTGCTTTGGGCAGTTCCCTGGAATTGAGGTTGCAAGCCTCAGAATTGAGCCAAAGCACCCTGGGCTTCATTTCAACATGTCTTTTCTAGGTCTGATGAGTGTTTGGGAAAAGGGAAGAGTGAGCAACAGAAAGTGCAAAATACAGAAATCCAGAATGACTTGCCTCTAAGATGGTGTTTGCAATGTTCCAAATTTGGGTTAATAACTTCTGGTCTTACATTTCTCTCTATTACTGGATACGATGTTCAACAGGGTCTTCCAGGTGTATCAATAAATCTTCTTGTTTAGATGAATTTAGTCCTCTTGGCTTCAAATTCAGTGGTCTAAAATTGCCTTTTGAATTTTCATATTCCTACCCAAAAGAAAATGCCTGACTAATACTTTTACGACTTGTAGGTCTCTCAGGTGAGGCACTACTAGTCTTTTTTTCTCTCAGCATTAATGAAAATGGAGCGTTCTTTCCCAGCATGGAAAGGTAAATGGAAATTCAAGCATATATTTCTAATGATTAAGAATGGGCAATTCTGCATGCTAAAGGTACCAATTTTTCCCCTTTTTGCCTTGCAAGATGACAACTGCTGTGTTTGCTCTTCAAGCTGATTTTGAATAATAAGACTTCATGCCTTTTTTACTTGAAGGTTAGTTATCGTATTCTGTACGGGACTGTACCTTGAAGTAATTTATAACCTGAATACAAGATCCAAACCTGTTGCTTATTATGCATCGTTCTGCCCATATCTAAAGACTTATCAAGAATTATGTCAACTGTTTTGATGTTAAGGTTTTAAGCTAAGCCTGGAAGATTCAATTTAATGCAATTTTAGGCCTCCCTTTGTATTAAAAGTCACAGAAAAGAGGAAGATCTCGATGGACCTGTGACATGACAAACAATATCAATTTTTCTGGAGCCATTATCATTTCTCATGTCATTGCAAATAAATAAGGAACCTTTAATCCGAGGACAAACATCATGTAACACTTTTATCTCCCATCTTGATATATATTTTCAGATTTAAAAGTATCACTCAGCATTAGCAAGCTGTTGTTCTGCATTCTAAAAATACTGTGAAAAAACCATCAGGGCATACATGAACTGCCTGTGAAGCATCATTACTTTGGGTTTAGTTAATATTTCTAATTGAAATTGATTGTTGATTTCTTTTTTTTTTTTTTTTTGATTTGCCTGTACAGGTAACTTGCAACAGTGTATGTTCTTTTAACACAACTGATAACAAATTTAATCCAGACAAAATAACATGAATTTGAGACAGAAACCTTAATCACAGATCGAATGAAAGAGGAAAAAAGAGTGAGATTTTTAACAGGGATGATGCTTTCTACTGCATTTCACATTTGCTTTTCCTTATTGTGCAAACAAACATAAGAAAATCGTTTACTGTTTTCAAAATAAGGCAAAATACATGTCCACTTGATAATCTCTTTAGTTACTTCTGACATCTTAATAACGGTCTCAAATTCATAGCTTGTTGAGACATATACTGTTTCTTTATATTAAATAATAGCCTCATGCAAAAATCAAACAACATATCTGTCCATCTTGGTTCAAGAGAACAGCAGTGTAATTGATCCTGATGGCCAGCAAACAAGAGCTGCATTTTAGGGGTAGCCTGAAATACTGTATGACTAAGAAGGACCAGGAGTCACTGTGATCCAAACAGTTCTCTGAATCATTGCTCATCCTGCTGGTTTGGAGGGGGCAAGAATTTACTGCTACCCTATTGTAGTAAATTGCAATCTTTTTTCCAATTCTTCTTTGCTCAGCTGCTTCCACCAGTGAGTTTGAGAAAAGATGCAAAGGGGACAGTCAGCAAGTATCTTTTCTCTTCTTAAACATGCTGATAAGCCAGGTAGCCTGAGGATGATTTCTCTTGTGTGACTGTACAAGCTGAGACAGAATTGAGTCTGACTAAAAGCTGTTCTTGAGAACAGAAAGTATTTACTGTGTTTTATTCCTTCTTTGTTCCAAAACCAAGTAGAGCTGAGAATACACAGTGGATTATTTTTAACTCCTGATTTTGTTTGTTGGGTTTTGCTTTCCTCAGTTAAAGAGAAAATTCCCTCTTGCATCTATAAGCTGCTGCTTAGCCTGTAGGAAAAGAAGTATAAAGATATCCATCATAATACTTCCAATATTTTCAATTCACTGCTTCGACCATGTAAATTCCTATCTATTGCATGATTACAGCTGGTTGGCTAGGGTCTAAGTGTTGTTGGATCTTAGTCTGTAGATAACATCTACTGTCACACAAACTGCTTTGTATCAGTGGAATGATTTTTTGCCCAAATGCTTATAGTTAGTAAATAGGAAGGTAAAAAGAGTCCTGGACCACAGACGCACTCCGTGAGTTTATTTTTCACTATCTTCTTTTAAAAAGGACGTATTTTGTCCCTTCCCACCATTTTTTTTTTTTTTGTCATGGTCTTTAGTTTGTTCCAACTTGTCTCCCAAATGTTACCTTTTTCCTCTAGTAATAACTTTGTAAACAAAAACAGAAAAAGGACAGCAGGGGGAGAGGAGTGTGTAGAGTAAGGAAAGGCCTTTGACACTGAGACATTTTCATGATCTGTTGGTATGCCTCATTTTCTTCTTCCAAATCTCACCTTTTTTTCTTCAAAAGCCTTATTCTCATCCATGTTTTCCCCTTATTCTCACTCAGTTTATCCCTTTCCCTTGCAAGTCTTGGTTCTCTTTCCACTTATTGTCCCTCCCCCGCCCTCAATTTCTTTTTGACCCTTTGTTTCCCTGAGGATTTTCCTCTTGCTCATTGTGGATGTTCTCACATGGATGACCTTATGTGGGTGTCTGCAGGCACCATCTCACACAAGGAGTGTGGGAGTGCTGAGAGGAGAAGAGAAAGGGGGAGCAGAGACCTGCTGGGCTCTCTGCATCTCCCTCCCAATTCTGAAATGAGTGTAGCATCATTTCAGCAGCTAGAGTAGGATGAAAGTGGGGCCTGGTTCATCCCACAGCTTTTATTTCGCTCCTGTATCCATTTTTTTCTCTTCCCAGCCAGGAGGAGGTGGGAGTAGGTATGCTTGCTCCTGAAGCAGAAAAGGGTATGTGGGTAGAGGAAAGAACAATTTTCCTCAACTTGGCTCCTTATTGTAATGTTTAGCTCTTAATGTATTTTTCTGTTACAACTAGTGTGCAGTTCTTGGGGAGAGGGAGAAGAACTGTGAAAGCATTATTTTTAACTTCTTTGGGGTGGGATTTGTCCTCTATTGATCCTATGAATGTGTGATGCAACAGGGGAACAGCATTTCAAATAAACACAAAAATTATTTCCCTTTATTAGAGTCATGGCTGAGAACTGGCTGGCTGAGGAGAATGAGCCACTCTTTCACTTAGAAGTGGATGCCTCCAGCTGCACAGGAAACAAACCTGTGCTATACTAATTCTGTGGAAAGATAAAGGGTCTCACTCTTCAAGAACCCTTATGATTACTTAAAAGTGGTTTGGCATTCTTGAAAAAAAAAAAAAAAAAAGAAAAGAAAAAACTAACCCCAAAAGACTAAACAATTCTGAAGGGAATGAGGGAATATAAACTGAAGGAAAACAGGACTTAAGTTTTCCTTGTCATCAGCCTGTATAGTATGTAGGTCTGTAACCATCTGTAACATGGGATTTTGTGTTCTCTGTTGTCCCTATCCCTGGAAAAGTAGACTGTTACTCTTTACTAAAAGTAAAGTTAAACTAAATGCCAATTCTAATTAACCACTGAGAATTTTGCTGTTGACTTTCATGGCAACAGAATGTCACTCCATGTGCTTCCTCACAGGAGTAGACTTTTCAGAGCTCTGGGGAGGAATGGAGGGAAGAGAGATTTTGTAAATTTAGAGAGAAATATAGAAGAGAGAAAAAGACCAAATAGCTTCTAGGCAAGAGCAGGAACCATACTTATGGGGGTTGCCCAGCCCAGAGTGTCACCCAGATGTTCCCAGCTTCATCACCTCAGGAAATTCCCTGCTGGGGAATGGGATTAGGAGGATTTAGACTCTTCCAGATGACATTATTTCAGCATCCTGATAGATACTCATCCCTATGCTGGGTAAGGCAGACTCAGAGTTCTAACAAAAAAGAGGTTTCCTTTGGCAGTATTTTGCCAAGGGAAATGTTTTGGAGAAACACAGATGAGCTGGGATGTGATGGTAGGGCGTCAGACATCTCACCTGGGACCATGATCCTCAGTGTGATGAGCATGAGGCAATGGATCTGGATCTGCTCCTGCTGAATTCTGAGCGGAGTTGCCCTAAACTGAAAATCCATGGAATAAAAAGTATAATTTGCTATAGCCTATATGCTCTTCTTCAAGAACTACACAGCAAAAGGGAGACAACAGAGGAGCCAAGTACCATATCTCCTAGAAGCCACCCTGCTGTAGAAATCTGCGCCCTGTGGTTGACTCCAGCTGCGCTCCAATAAATCAAATCTCGCACTTTTTTGTAAGCATTGAATTTTGCTTTGGGAAGGATGATATTTTTACCTTTTTTAAAACACTTTGTAGTGTGTGGTCCTTTGAAGGAAGCAGGAAGAAAAGTCAGGGCATCATGCAAACCTCAGTCCTGAGGCTAGGAGTAATGACATTGAATAAATCCTAGTTTCCTTAAAAGGGTAAATGGACATGAGAATGCTTGGTCTGAAATTACATGCCTAAATGTATGACCCTACCTCTCTGAAAACTAAGGTAGCGAGGAAAATGAAATGTCCTGTCTTGTACCATTTACTTTTCCTGGCCCAATAATAGATTGAAGTAGAAGAACCACAGAGGTGGTGTCCCTACTTTTTATTTCTGTGACAGAACACCTGATGAAATACAGAGAAAAGCAAGATGAAGGAAAAGTGAGTATAAATTGCATCTCCCTTGCATTTCCTCTGTTCAATATCTGGATGTAGAACCCTTTTGCTTTCTGTATTTGAGCAGTTTTAATATTTTCAGAGTCACAGTAAAAAAATCTGAAACAAAGAAACCCACTGAAGGCTGAGTAAGCCAAACTCCCTCCCTTCTTACCACCTTGAAAAACAGAAGGGGTCACCAAGGTTTTTCTTGAATTATATGGAACAAACTTTACATACAACCACGTCCATTTTCTATTTGTGTTCCTGGAGTTTCCATGTTTGAGTTTTCGAAACTGTCCTAGGAAATGTTTGCCCTTGTACGAGCTTAGCATAGAATATTACTAAATGTTGGAATGAAATGCTTTCATACAGCACCCTTTTGCCTCTCCTTTTTAGTTCTTCCTTTGTGTTTTATGGGCGTTGGTCACAGCACCAGTTGAAAGAAAAAGTGCTGCAGTTTGACTAGTTCCTGTCAACACCTGTGAAGGCCACTGGCTTCAGAAGTGAGAGTACAGAGCTCTGAATGAAGTCTTCTCACTGTTAGCTCCTGACTTGTGAACAGTTGGTGAAGAGAGAGAAAATAACATTTACGTTTTTCTCTCTAATTTAATGAGAAGTGAAAAGACAAGAAGAGCAAGGGGTTGGTTGATTTTCCATTCAGCATTGACTTCAATGCATTTGCAAGGACAAGCTAAGAAAGGCAGGGAGCTGTAGAGTATAATCAATCTGCAGCTGCTCAGGTAGCTGAGAGAGGATGCTGTGGTGCTGAGTTCTGGGGTGTAATCCCGTAATTCAGTTTTTCCAACCCAGCAAGTGCGACACTGCTTTCCACTGAGCTCCTTTATGATCCCGAGCAGTTCCTTGCTGTCAGTTCCTATTTGCATCTTCCTCTCACCTAGTTTTTTCCTTTCTCTATCTTCCCTGTCACATTTCATCTTAATTCTGATTTCTTGTCGTCTTTTCTTGAGCTGTTTCAACTTACATTTTTTCTGTTATCACCCACTATTTCCATCATTGAGGGGTTAATGAAGCAAACCCCGTCCAGCGCCAGCACAGTCCCCAGCTCGAAATTTTTCTCTGTCTCAGAGCAAGTACAGGTTCTTTGTATACTTTGCTATCTGTAAAATGCTCAGTTTTTGCAGCTAAGCCAGAACCTCTGCTTCCTTCTCAAATCCAGGTTCCAACAGAAGATCCTCACTGATGTACTCATTATAAGGCAGTAAGAGTCACTATAGCCAGTATGTGTGCTGGCATTGGCACAACTGATAGTGGTTTGTACTAAAGATGGATGTAGGCTATTTCAGTTCCAGCCTGATAGTTCTTGATTTCCCTTTTCTGTTTAATGCCTTTACACTGTTAAAGCCATCAGATTAATCTTCATCTCTTTCTTCTTATCTACAATTTCTTGAGACTAGAAACTCATAACAAACTGATTTTAATCTGAGTGTCTCTGGGTTATTATTTGGCTTCCTCTCTTACATAAACAAGTGATAAATTGTTGGTTGATATTTTTCTGAACCTGCTACTTGAACAGGTACGTGCCATTGCTGTTCTCCCTAATTTCCTGGTAGTTTAATACTGTTCCTCTTGAGCAAATTCCATTCCCATCTCGGTATTAGTCATGCGTAATCTCATAGCCATGAAACTTTCCCGTTGTTTGGTCAGTGACCCAGCCATCTAATTCTCCTTGGCAATCCTGTCACTCACTGTTTCAGCAAGCCGACCCTTTCAGCAAATATATTCTGCTGTCAGCATTTGCCAGTGCTGTTCCACCACATCTCACTCACTGGTTTCACAAATTTTCACGTTATCTCATCCCAGTCCAGCTGTCAGCACCTTTGCTGTCCTGTTGATTCTTCAATGTCTTTGCATTACAACAACAGTTCTGTGTCACAAGATACAATGAGGTATAGTAGTAGCAAAGGAGGAATTTTCTTTCCAGTAGAGACACCCTCAGTGCACAGCTGCAATGGAAGTTGATGGCCAGGAGGCACAGTCTCTGACTTTCGATGGTCCTTTTTGCCCTGGTAGGAATGACCAGCTGAAGAGCTGCTCAGTTGGTTACAAGGTGTGAAAATTCCTAGGAGTACACCAATTTCAGGAACCTGTTCCCTATATACCTGTATTTCAGTGCTGGGAGGGTTAGAAATTTTCCAGGTTAGCACCATCATGGTGGCTGACACATAACTGACAATATCATCACAGTATATCTCTTTTGCATTGAAGAAAATATTTTATTGCGGTTAAGTGGGATTTTTTTGTTGTTGTTCAAGTGTTTTTGAAGATTTTTAGAATTACATAGTGTAAGGTAAACTTTATGCATACATAAGTACAGTATGCTTTTAGGAGCAGTGTGTATTCATAGGTAAATTGTAGTAAAACAGGTCATCTTGTTAGAACATTTAGGGTAAGAGGTACTTTGAAGAAGTTTCATGTTGATGGTACTGATCGTATATTCTCTTCATCTTAAAGCATTGCATGTGAAAAATTTGTCCAGAACATTTATATTCAGGAATTCTTTAAAAGCGTATGTAGAGAGTATCTGCTATCGTATGAAAGTTACTCATTCTTGTGTAAATATCTAACTATTTAGGTTTTTTTCTTCCATGTAAAAATTATTCAAAATAAACTCTTCTGAGATCTTTACTTATATGTATTGAGACAACCTCCAGGGGAGGGTGGAGAAAATGGTACAGACTTATATGCTAGTAATGAAAAACAGTATTAATATTTATAAGCTGTGAATGCAAAATTTCAAACAAGGAAATGTGAGAAGTAATATAGTAGACTATTTGGTATGATGTATGTTCTTTTTCTCCATTCCTTGTAAATTTGATTTAGTTTTGTTTGCCAGATCTCTTGACAGCCACTGGTGGTGTGCTCTAGGTGACCCTGTCTTAGGATTCTGCATATGAATAACTTAAAAAAACCAACAAACAACCAAAATCAAAATTAAACAGTTAGGTGTTGCTTCAACCCAAATGATAGGAAAGAAAAAAACATGTTCTCATTTAGGCAATATCTCTGTTACTACGTGAACTATTCAGGACTGTGTGGTATTTACAATAAGACAGAACAGAGAAGAATTTAGTTAATTAATAAGAAAAATAATAAATTATTTTGATATTAAACTATTTCCTGCAGCAGAGAACATGTATTTGGTTACAGGAGGTTAAAAGGGACAGTGCTTTTGCCTTTGTAAGAATCAAAAATCATTCTGAGGCCAATTTTCTCAGATAATAAATGTTACAGTAGAAATGGAAAGTCATATCACAAGCAGACTGTAGACACAAGTCATTACAGCAAATACTGTCTTATTCATATCTGACAATCATACTAATTAGAGCAGTTGCCAAAAAATATAACCTTTTTTTGAAGTATTCCCATCACATTTTTTCAGGGTAGCAAAAGGAAAAATAGTGACCTAGTAAATACTTTGAATGGGCAGGGAACTGACTTCAAATCATAGATTTTAGGGTTTAAAGGGATTTCAGAATGTACTGAGGGAAGACACTGCAGAAAATGACAAGACAAATTTTGTCTGCATTTCCTGAAAAATGCTTGTCTTGCCTGCTCTTAAAAAATTCTGGTGATGGAAAGTGGATTTCCCTGGCTGTAGTTTCAACTTCGTATTTCTTGTTCCTTCTTTCTTGGACACAGAGGATAAATTTTTCCTTCTCTCTCTGCAAAAGCCTTTAATATACTTGAAGACTTTTTCGGTTAGCAAGCCCAATTTGTTCAGCCTTTCTTTGTAGGTTATGTGTCTCAGACCTCTGATCCTCAGGAATCTTTGCAAGCAACCCACATGTTTATGGTGGGCAATACACAAAGCTGAACCCATTACTACAGCAAAATGGGTGAAAGCTAGGGAATACTGTAAAAGGAGAGTTTATGCTGTTGTCTGTAATCCTGCTTCTATATCCACCTTTTTTTGTTGGAGAATGGCCCTTTTTTGTTAGAGATTCATGTTCTTTCTCTGATCCACTGTAATACTTTGTATTTGTCTGGTTTTCAGCAGGTTACTCTCCAGGCTGTTTGTCCAACCTTTTTATTTTGTTTTGTTTTTCTAACTGTAGCTGCCTGTGTAGAATGGCACCCCCAAAAAACAACAAAAAAAAGCACCCCTCCTATATACATATGCAAGATAATTTTGAATCCTGGTCTCTTGTACTATGCTTGCTTTCTTCTCATGCTAGTGCCACCTTTATATTTAACAATTAGAACACTTTGTTCAGTCACTTCATTGGTGAAGCGTGCCTTAATTGCTGCCTGTGACTTCCTCTTAAGCAACACAGAGTCAGTGCATGATTTATCAGACTTCCTATCACAGAAAGGTTAAGATCAGAAGACCTGTTATCTCACCATAAGAAGATACTGGATAGATTTGATAAGAATTGTTCTTCACAAGTTCTTATGTCCTTACTTTCTTACTAGTTCTTAAAAGTGATTTGATTGTACTGATAGTTTTTTAAACACTAGGTTGAGGTGACTGTTATATAATTTTTACCATTTCTCTTTTCTTTCTCAAGTATGTGCTGGTTTTGATCTCTTCCAGCTTTCTAGGGTTTTCCCACTTCCCAGGCATTCTGAAAAGCAGCCACTAATATGAAGAACTTTCAGATGTTTTAAATTCCCCAAAACGAAGTTTATCAGGCTCATGAAGTCTGAAAACAAATCAGACGTCTCTCTGAGCTGTTTATTCCCTTCTCTAGCCTTTTTCTACTGACATCATTTTTCTAGTGAAAACTGACAGCAAAGAAGGCATGCAGTATTTCAGCTGTGTGGGCATAATTTCTCTATGAAGAGGAGGCTGACTTTTTATTTTTTTTAGCCTTACAGTAGTGTACTTTTAGGATAATTTCTTGTTACCTTTTCCATTTTTAGCTAGTAAACCGTGCTTCACATTTCCCCTATATACTAAAGCTATTCTTTTATTACCATCCTTACTAATCTCATGTAGCTTCCTATAAAATGAAGTCAATGAAGAACTTGTGATTTAGACAACAGGGGTCTAATTAAATTTCCTGTTCCTCCTTTATACTGGGTTAGTTTGGTTTTGTGCCTTTGTTATAATTTCTTTGAGGAATTCTTAGCCCTTCAGAATTTCTTGAGGCTTATCTCATTCCTGTGAGGATGTGATCTAGCAACTCCCTGAGTATATTAGCCTCCTTCATCAAATTTACTATGCTAATTTTGTTGTCCTTCTCAATACTTGGTTTTCTAAGAACATTTAATTTTTCAATTTTATTCAGTCCCGAATTACTCTCTATTTATCTGTTCTTTCTTGCTGGATAGAGTTGTATTTAAAACACTCAACTTCTCAACTTTTCTCTACATTCTGTAAGGAAAATCAAGAATTCACAGAAGTAACTTTAAGAAATGTACTGATCTCCCTTAATGCTCAGCAGTTCACAGGATTCAGTGTCAAGTTTCTTATACAGTTTCTGCAGGCTTTGATAAATTCTTTGTGTCTGGAAGAATACCAAAGACCTCAAGCAAAGCATGTTCAGTGGCCTTAAGGGTTTGACATCACATTGCCAAGCACAGATCCTACAAGATATTTTAAACAATTATTTCCGTTTTTTAATTATTATTATAACACAGCCATCTAATATGGTCTTCTTATTTCTATTCTGTATATTCTTTCATATGATAGAATCACAGAATGGTTTGGGTTTGAAGGGACCTCAAAGATCCTATAGTTCCAACACCTATGCCACAGGCAGAGACACTTCTCCCTAGAAGAGAGTGTTCAAAGGTCGATCTAACCCGGCCTTGAACACTTCCAGGGATGAGGCAGCCAGAATTTCTCTGGGCAAACTGTTCTAGTGCCTTATCATCCTTATAGTAAAGAATTTCTTCCTACTATGGAATCTAACTCTACACTCTTTCAGATTAAGGCCATTCCCTCTTGTCCAATCACTACATATCCTTGTCAAAAGTCCCTCTCCAGCTTTGTTGTAGGCCCCATTTAAGTACTGGAAGGTGTTCCAAGGTCTCTGTGAAGCCTTTCTCCAGGCTGAAAAAACCCCAACTCTCTCAGCCTGTCTTCACAAGACAGGTGCTCCAAACCTTGGATCATCTTTGTACCCCTTTGGACTTGCTCCAGTAGATCCATGTCTTTACTGTGCTGGGGACCCCAGACCTGGATACAGCCATCCAGGTGGGGACTCATGGGAGCAGAGCAGAGGGACAGAATCACCTTGCTCGACCTGCTGCCTATACTGTTTCTGCTGCAGCTTAAAATCATAAGCAGTCTTTGGTAGAATTGGCTCAGTGATGAGGACAGAAGCAATAAAATCCTTTATCTCTGGGTTTTATGGAAACAACACCTTTTAATTTTTTTTTTTCTTGACTTCTTGCATGTTAGTTTGGGGACTGATTTAGGTAATGGAGCACTGTGGTCAGTTGAATCTCTCAAAAATCTAATATTAAAAGACAAAAGGGAAGGGCCTTTGTGTCAGCAGAATAAACTGAGAAGTGTTCAGGAAGTACCAGTAATTTTCTCTCAGGAAAGCAGAAAATTCATTTGTATTTTGCTCTTTTCTGTCTATACTTGTTACTGACTTCCATTCATTAAAGTTACAGCTTTTTTTTTCTTACAAAGATGGTTTCTTTTAGATACTTTTGATTTGAGTGGTAGAAATGTTTAATGGAGTCAAATTTCTATTTTGATAAAGGTCTCCTATTTAAGAATATTATTTTGCCTCATACAAAGACAACATAACATTTCTTAAGTGAAAATAAAGTAATAAGAGACATGAATTAAAAGAATAAACATTCTGTATCAACTACAGAAAGCTGGGTTTTATTTTTTTCATTGAATTGCAAATATGGTTTCAACTTATTACTGGAATTTTTATGTCTTCCCCACAGTGCCTCCCCTCCAGGTGCACTGACACTGTAATGCAGTTATAAGGGTCTGTTCACATGTCTGTTATGCTCCTTACATTTTGTAGGTAGAATTTTTGTAGTTATACTTTTCAGGTGAATACCTTATAGCCAGCACAGATATTAGGACATGTGTGCCAGTCTGGTTTGATATTCAATTTTTGGCACTGTGAAGGCTTCTTATTTTAATATTGAATGTCTAAAGGTGCTTCTATGCAGACAAAACAAATTCAAGATGTTCAGCACAAAACCCTCTAATTTCTCTGATTAGCCTTGCATCAAAAGCAGTGTTTCATCTCCATTTATCCATTTCAGGTTGAAGCTCCTTTCACACACACTTCCTCTTGTACCATTGTGCATGGATAAGCATCTACATTTCCAGTTTTATTGTAAAGATATTAGCAGGACAGCTCAGTGTACTTTTGCATTTTTCACAGAGCTTGCTCGCAGGGCTGCTGTAAAGCCATTCTGTGGGTTTTTTTTTTTTTCTTTTTTTCATGTTTGCCAGATTGTCTTCAGGGCTAGTCACATTAGCCATCAATTGATATTTTGGAATGAATGGCTTCATTTGTCCCTTACTTTCTTGGAAAGCAAGGTCGGGGTTTGGTTCCTATTACAAATTTACTTTAATGTTCATGCTTAAAATGTGATAATATTTTAAAATAATAGCAATGTTGGCAGCAAGTGCTTCTTCTTTGAAGAAAAGAGAGATGTAATAGGCTAGGACATGTATTTCCTGCAGGCACTAAAGTACGTATTTTCTGACACATCAGGGCTGCAGCATAAAGAAGCTTCATACTAACAAAACGATTCCAGCAGATAATCTCTCCCTGTGACCCTGGTGCAGAGTGTTGGTACCTTCTGTGTCGCTTTTTCACATCCATGTACATCAGCTGGGAATGAGGAAACATTTGATGACTTTCCTTGAGATTCCATCCTGATGGAGCTCATTATCCAGTTTATAGGCCTGATATAGTGGATGAGTTTTGGACAGGCCATCCCTATTCCTTTGAAACAGAGTGCTAAGTTGGAAAGATGGGATCTACATCCTTCCAGTCCTATAAAAAGAAGAAAGCATCATATTTGGTGTATGAGGACTATCAGTCACTGCCACAAGCAACTATTGACTCAAAGCATAACCCAATAGCCCTCTCCAAAAGAACGTGAATAGAAGCTTTAATTCTTAACTGTCAGGGGTTGGAAATTGTTAACTCTGTGTTTTAATATTTGTGTATTATATGTACTATATTTTACTGCTCATGTATGCAAATCCTGTGGTCTCATTGGTTGTCTCACCTGTCCATCCCCGGTTCCTGGGTTCCCATGGTTACTCTACCATCTCCTCTGACTGGCTGGTCGAGTGGCCAAACCCCTCCCTACCGACAGCATTATAAGCTGCGGGAAACTTGAATAAACCTGTCTTCACTGCTGGACCCCCTGCGTGCTGTTTGCCCTTTGTTTGCCAGCATCTGGGCCTCCACCGCCCGTCTCTGCCCGGAGAGATGGGAGGCGGGGGGGCAATTACTCCCCTCTAAACACTACACTTAACGTGCTGATTGTCTCTGCTGGTGGTTTGTGGTGCAAGGACCTACTATTTAGTAGTGGTAGCAAGGAATGCCTGGCCATGAGAAGTCTTGGGGTCAGCTAACTCATAGAAAACCTCCCTGAGACCTCCCACGGTGGGGTGAAGCTTCACAGTGTTTCACAAACTATTAATTCTCTGTGACCATGGGCTGTGAAAGGAAGACGTTCTTGAGGAGAGCCCTCCTTCCCTTTTAGGTCACTGATGGGTGGGGATAGATGGCAGCTCCAATGGCTCTACTTCTGTGTTTCTGTGAGTGCAGAGCCTGCAGCTGTGACTCCTCTGTGAGCATGAGGGGTTTCCATGCTCCTCTGCCCTCCTTCATCTGGGCTGAGACTCACCTGAGGGCCACTTATGCTCTGGGTCCTAGGATTTGCTTACAACACTGTGCTCTGAGCATCTAGGTGCTGTGTGTGTCCATGCCAAGGAATTATAGTTATGCATAGCAGCAGATGTTTTATGGTAGTTCTGTAATTAGCACTCTGCACTATTCTGCCAGGGGCACAGATTTGATCTCTTGCTCTCTGAGCTGGCAGGGGATGGCAGCACTGCTTAGGCAGTGTGAAAAACCCCAGATGGGTAGGCAAAAAGGAATATTTTCCATTGCTCTTTAGTGGCCCTTATAGCTAATGATGATATGGTATTTTGTGCTCCTATGCCTTTCATTTAAGGATCTCCAAGTGCTTTGCAAATGTAAGACATTCTGTTCCCCAATGAAACCACTAGTGTGGGGTACAGGGGATCACTCCATTACTTACCTATGGGCCATAACACAGCAGCTGTCCAGAACTAGCCCATGTTTTAGGATGGGCAGTAAGTAATACAGCTTTCAATTAAAACCACAGTGAAAACTGAGGTAGGAAGATTGCAATGGAACTTGCACTTAGCCAGAGCATTTGGCCAGTATATCTGTTTGGAGGGGAAATTGCTGGGTTTCTTAATCCAAACACACATGGCTTCCATCAACACCAACTCCTCCTAGCCACTGACATGATGATGGGTCATGGGCTTAGTGATTCAATTGGAAAAGTGCCATTCCCTGTCTGATCAGAGGCCCACAGACTGGCACTGGGAATTTCAAAAGAGACAGACAAATGATCTGAGCCTCCACCATTCAGAATTTAATACTTACGTCAACAAACGTGGACTAAAGCCTTTGTGCTGCAGCCATCTAATCAAGCTTCTAGCTCCATTTAGCAATTCCTAACAGGACTTTGTGTGCATTTTGTTGAATTTTTGTTGGCTTCCTCTACTGTTTTCTTCACACTATTTAGGCCTATGATATACTTCCTGTGTTCAACTTGAGTCTTTTCGTCTCAGTTGTTCAGCAGCCTTTCCATGGTAAATACAGAAAACTCAAAGATGTTCATTAAATTTGCTAAGCTAAACGATCTCTGTGCAGGTTTTTGATTTGCCCTTTCCTTCATTTATCCCCTTCTTCTCTCATCTCTTATGTGTCTATTTTCATTTATTTCCTTAATTCTATTTCTAAATTATTTTGACATTTGTTACATTCATGCTTTAGCCATTATCTTATTCTCTTTGCTTTTATCTGGGTTCAGTGCAGAGACCTACATTTTGTATTGGTTGGGGTTTTTTCATCTATATATATACTAGACTTTTTGGCTGTGTTTATGTAGCTGTGCATGTTGAACTGTGCTGTAATTCAGGATTTTTTAGTCTAGTTTTTATTTCTGCAACAAATTTCATTATTTTTTTTATGTGTACATCTTCACTTTTCTTCTGTCACTGTGTGGTTGCAAGTGCCAGTGTTGATTCTTTGTTGATCTGCGCTATTCAACAAGTGCAACAGCTGCAAGCAGGTTGGTATTTCTGTCCCAAATTCTTGAAATCCAATACAAACTGCAGCTTGAAAACCTACTGTATTATCATCTCTTTATTTAGTAAGTTGTTGACTACTTCTACAGAAACAATCAGCAATCACAGGACATTGCAGAATTTGAGTCTGGGAACTCTGAATACTGAATGACAAATGTAGCCATTCAGCACAGCACATCAGATTCATATTACCACTGGCTACCATCAAATTTTCCTCTGGTGTGTATAGAGACTGGTAAGGTGATCCAAATTGTCCATGCTTGATTTGTTTTGATTATAATATCAACTAATATCAGGCTTGCTGTCTTCTGAAATAGCCTTGTTGTCTTCAATGCAACATGATGATGTTATAGCTTTTCCTTTCTTTGGCGTCTTGCTTACTAGCCCTGTAGTCTGGTGAAAACAGAACACAGATGCTTTCTTTGCACATGGATGATTTGGGAATAACTCCTTTGGAACCTCATGTCAATTGTACACCAGCAATTGTACCAACAGCAAAATGTCTCTGCCAGGTTCCTCTGCAGAAAATAAAAAAAAAGCCGCTGTGACACTTTAAACTTTCTTTTCTGTGGGTTTCCAGTCGTCTGGTGAAATCAGACATATTACTGACTATCTCTTTCCACCTCTTCTGCATGTTGTCATGAATGCATTGCTCAGTCAGGGGATATAACATTGTAAAATCACAATACCAATATATTTTTACACTGTAGCTCTGTTATGTCTTAAAAACTACCCAGCAAAGCTTTCCTGCTATACCTTCACAAAGACATCTATACACCCTCTGAATGCAGCCAACTTTCATTCTCTTGCTTTTGTTTTCATGGTTTTGGTTTGGGTTGTTTTTTGTGGTTTGGTTTTTTTTTTTTTGGGGGGGGGTTGTATTTGTTTGGGTTTTGTGTTTTTATGGGGGCTTGTGGGTTTTGGTTTGTTTGGCTTTTGGTTGTTGTTTTTTTTTTTTTTTGCAAAGCAGCTAAAGCACAACAAAATCTGAAACTACTGCTTAAGATGTTGAGATAGAAAATATGCAGATGACCACAACTATCCCATTCATTCTTTCTGCTATTTCCAATTGAAAAGTAGTAATTAATCCAATAAATACAAAGTTGTTTACATGTTTATCTGTGGATCATGCCAGGTAGGACAAACTCTGCTCTGGTTGGACAGTAGTTGCTCTCCTGTTCTGTCTTGCCTTTCAGTTCTTAATGTTCCCTGTTGAATGTAAATGAAGGGAATGTACTTGTAGCATCTTTTCCTTCCTTCATTACAAATCATCGTGGTTAGATGTTTGCACAGGTCTGTACTTAAGTACCCTATCTAATTGCCACATGTTGTTATGCACCACAAAAATACCCCTTCAAAACAATGAGGTAAGTTTAAATCAGGTCTTGTTTCTGTGGGTGGTGGATCATTTTCAAGAGAATTCTGTTGTTGCTGTTGGAATTTTACCAATTCAGGAAAATTGCTGGTGTTTTCTGTGGTGGTTGTAGTTGCTCTGTTGAAAGGCGTAAGAACATAACTCCTGTGAGGAAGGTGTATCTTAGTTGTGCTGTGCTATAAGAGTCTGAGTCACCGGGACAGTGTTTGCAGAGGTTGCCAGGCAATCTTGCAGAGGTTGACAGGGGATGGGGAGCAGCAGCAGGAACCTCTCCTGCAGGTAGGCTGGCACCTTGATCTCATTCTTGTCCTAAAGATCAAATAAACATTTTGGGTTTCTGGAGGCTATAAATAGGCATCAAAGACTGCCACAGTCCCTGGCAAGAACAAGTGACTAGATTCCTTGTCAATACTTTGAGAAGTTCAGTATGTTGACCTATATAACTCAGGGCTCTCCTGGGCACTGCTGTGTGAAAGTGGGACACTCTCCATGGGGAAAAACTGAGCTATTTTGCTACAGAGTGAGATTGTTATATAAATATATATGTGTTTAATGTTCCATGGGTGATACCTCTGGCATACTGTAATGAAGGCTATTGCAAATATTGCTGACTTTTAATAAAATAACTTTTTTTTCCTAAGGCAGCATCAAGAGCTTGACAAGTAAGGGTTAAACAGCATAAAAACAATTTTATTCCTTCTTTTAAGTTACCCATCTATTTGATTTCTTTCGTGTTGTTCTTTCATTTCCTTCCATGTCTTAGAAACCAGAGCTTCAGTGTTCTGGTCATTGCACAAATGCAGAATAAAGGCGAAGCCCCTGTGACAGAGCCTTTGCTCTTTTTTTTCAGCTGTTTGCTGTAACCTCTTATGGAAAGGCTGTCTTTTGACAATTAAAGACAAAATGTGTGTGCATCTGGAAATTAAATGGAAACTTGTGTTCCCCCCACCCCTTATTTTTGCCCTCAACAAAATAATTTGCTTTAACTTTGTCTATAAAGAGAACAAACTTTCTTGGCATTTTTCAAATTCAACTATACAAGACATTTCATTCTTTTATTTGCTTTTAGAAGGAAATAATTAGCAGATATTTCTGATTTCCACATGGGTCTTTGTATTATGCAAAGAAGATGACATTATACCTGGGCAAACAGCAAAGTGATTATCAAAACAAAGGCAACTAAAACAAAAGAGACTTTCCCCTGCTTTCAGAAGCTCTTGGTACTATGCAGCAGCATTATAATAAATTGGTTGACTTTGTCCATAAAATCTATTAGGGAATATCCCTGGCTTATCCACCAAGCCATGAGTGTCTGGGAAACTTTACACCTACTCTCTCTAAGCTGTAGGTGTCTGGAAAATCTCTCACTTATCTAAAGAAAACCACACATCCTGGGGATTTACATATGAAGGAAGACTCCTTCACCTAATGACAGAGGGAGTAAACCTCAACTCCCAAAGATTTACACATGAAGAGGACCTTTGAACCTAAGGACAACTCAGTGACCATCAAATGACAGATTACAGACCACCTGGTGATTGTCACACACAACGCAGAGATAACAGCTTCAGGTACGCCAGAAACAGAGAATTATAAATAAAGAGACTTTTTCCCATTTCGATGGTGCGCCTTGGCTGAGCAGAGGTCTCACCAGGCAGCCCCCAGTGCTGGTTGCTCAATTATCGCTTGCTAATAAATTTAACTTTTTTTTATATAATACAAATTGGCTCTCTCTCAATTTGTCACGGGTGTCTATAACAAGCATTTCATGTGTAACTGAATCTTCTCAGATTAATTTCTATTATTGTACATGTGACTAAATGTAGAATAATCGAAGCAGTTTTAAGATTGGTAATTTATTTACAATAATTTTTTTGCTTTTATTCCCTTGTGATTGCATTAGGCTTAATTCGTGCTACAGCAGCCTGCATGCAGAAAAATAGGTTTAATGATTTTTTCATTTTTTAAATATTTTTTTAATGGAGCTTTATTTTACAGTGTGCTTTGTTCTTTGGAATTTGGCAACGACCGTTCCTCCTCTTCTTAAGGTCAGAGTGATTTAAGCTTCAACTAGTTATTTAGAGAGATCTGATAAAGAAATTTCATCTCTGTAGGTGCTGACCTGTGATGAACAGAATCCTAGGTTTCAACAGAGACTAATCTTAACTCAGGAGGGAAAATTCAGGAGGGAAAAAGCAATCTGCTCTTTGGTGACAGATCGCTGACAATTTACTTCCACTAGCCACCTCTCTCTTCCTGCCTAAACTGTCAGAGTGCTATGGAAGAAAAAGCCCTTTGTGCCTATCTGCAGAAAGTGACTGTCATCAGCATTATGAATGGTGTTTTACATAGAGCTTGTAAAGATCAGCAATTACTTCATCCTTCCTGCCTCTTCTTTATGCTGGTTCCTCTTCGTGCTGCAACCAGCTGATGTTCAGCCCATAGGACATCTGCTTTCCTGACACACAAGTACCTCTATTAAGTTGCCTCATCCTCCAGTTCCTTTGTTCTAGTCATCTTCCCAAATCTGCAGGGCAGAACAGCTTTCCTTTCTCTCCCTGGGAGAGAAAGGCTGGGACCAAGTTAAAGCCTCTGTTTTTAACTTAGAACCCCAACTCAGGCCAAGATGCAGCCCCAGCTGGTGACCAACCCCCAGGAACCATGGTGGGATGAGTGAGATGATGGGTGTGAGAAGTGATAATGGTTGGATTTGAGGAGGACAGATGGTTCCATTAAGGAGCATTGTGAATGACAGCAGGGGCATAAAAGTTGGATGGTGCCCAAAGTGATGTGAAGGAGTTTGAAAAATCTGTGATTTCAGTGTTTCATTTTTCTCTGGATTAAGAGGAAAATAAAATTTTTCTTAGAATGGAAAATTCTAAAAAAATTGGAACTGTCAAAAGTTTTTAGGCTGGATGTCACATTGTGCCAGCCTGAGTGGGACCAGTGCCTTGTGAAAACTAAAATTCAGCTCCTTGTCTCCTTGGGCTCAGATTTGGGCTCAAATTACACCATCTATCAGGTACTGTAATTTTATGAGTCAGACACTGTTTAACAGTTTAATTGAAAGGGTTGTTGTGGTGTGTATTTGTAGTTGTAGTTCAACAAAGGTGCTTGCAGGGAAAGGGTGAGCTCTGGAAAGAGCAAATTTCTCCAGTGAGGTGCCTTGGCAGTTCCTGTAAAGAGAGTATTGGTGAATCCAATCCAAAACAAAGGGGCATCGTTTGGTTTTTTTGAGACAAGTAGTCTCAAAAGCCAATCTTCCTTCCTTCCATCCTGAAAAAGAAAACCTGAAATGTTGATGTAATAAGACATTTTCCTGTATAAAGCATCTGGGTTAGACAAGACGCTCCGATTCCCTTTGAATAGTCTTGTCACAGTAAAATTCCCAGTCCCTGCTAGTCACTGAGTCAGACAAATGAGGTGAATAGGGGTGAGTCAGGGTTTTTATGACAAAGCAGTGAGTGAAGCTTGACATGAGGAAGGTAGCTCTGGTGTGGGTGAAATGGGTGTGAAATGACTTTGTGCAGACAAAGTTTGTTGTGAGAAATACAAGTATCTGAGAGACACTAGGAAATAATTTTTATATAAGAAAGGGCAGTCCTTGTGAATAGCCAGTGAGGATTACGACTGCTCAATTTTCTCAGTAGCTCCTTCAGCATTTACTTTAAACCTGATGAATTATAATTTAATGGCACTTTTTTGTTTGTTTTCAAGAAATAATTTAATTTGTGGGTGATTTTCTTTTTTTATCACCATATAACCAATACATAGTTGATGGAGAACCCCTTAGGTAAATTAACAAATTATTTCCCACATTCTGAGCATTGCAAAAAAGGAAACGTTAAACAACTTGGATTATTATATGCATTTAATAAAAATCTTACAAATTACGAAGGAGTACATTGTAAAGGCAAAGGATAGGAAATCCTTTGATTACACCTTTGGGTGCAATTCTGTAGATCAGAATAGTAGGGTCTTATCATCAGTCAGGTTGTTTACCTATGAGAATCAGGTTTTCACTGATGCTTCTTCATGTTTTTATGCAATTATACTAATTTTTTTCTATGTTATTGTTCTCTTTCCTTATTTAAATTTCATCTCGCTATGACCTCTATATTGTATCCGGCCTATGATAGTTATCTCATTTCCTGTTTAATAATTTGAACAATTGTCCTTCTGAATATTCCTTTTTTTGCTTTAATTCCTTTTGAATTGTTTAATGTTGGTATCCATGTTTTTTTAATGATTGTTTCCAAGGAGATAATTAGTTTCAGTCTCCTCAGATTTTCTGGATCTTTCTTACTAATATGCGTAATACAAATGTAATTATTTTTAAAGTGTTTCATGAGATTATTTACATGTTTTTAATTTGCTAAAGAAAATTACTGTTCACATTTATAAGGTACATTGACCACCTCTGTGGAGCAATGGTAAATATATTGCAGAATCTGGAGGAGGAAGCAGGTCGTCTTGAACACTCTCAGAACTGGTAAATTCATTTGCTAGAGAACAATGTCAAAACAAACTTCACTGTGTAGTGTTTGAAACGTAGAGAAGGATTTGAGAGCAGCAAAAGCTGCAACAACCTGTGTCTGTTTTGTATGTACTTAGCAAATTACATCTAAAATAAATTTTTATTCTCTATTCAAAACCACACAAACCCTGGTTTGTAATACATTTGCTGCTGTATTAAATGTTAGTGCCCTCTGAGACCCGAGCCTGAGAACATACCTGCACTGCCAGAAGTGGCTTTTGCAACGAGCTAACTCTAAAGAGTAGAGGTGGGGATTATCATGGCTCCTGCCTAGTGTCCAGCAGAACAGTTTTTTCACTTAGGAACAATTGATTGAGGCAATTGATTAGGAACAATTATTGAGGCAATAATTGATTGCTGTTGGGCCTGAGTTGGTGTGTTCAGCCTTGGCTTGACCCTTTGGCACCAGCATGTGCTGACTTGAAAGGTCTGCCAACGCTGCTGCGTGATGCTTTCATAAGAAAGAAGGGTGAGAAGGTCCTTCAGAACCATGCAAGAGGGCAGGCACTCAGTTCCTGCTCAAAAGGTTTGAATTTCATCACTTGCCATCTCTCAGTGCTTGGTACCTCTAGCACCTGTGGTTGCCTCCTCAAGAAGGTAACACATGTTATCAGGGAATATGGAATCCATGCCAGGGAATATTTAATCCGTGTCTGAAGCAAGAGGCTGAGAGCTAGATACTGCATTTTCACCCCCAGTCAGCATGTGAGAAATCTAAAGACCTTAAGTTGGGGGGGGTGGTGGGGGTGGATGTTTGGTTGGTTGGTTTTGGTGGTTTATTTGGGTTTGTGTGCTTTTTGTGTGTGTTTTGTTTTGGGAATTGGTTTTTTTTTGCTTTTGTTTGGTTTTTTTATTAACTATGATTTGGGGCAAAGCAGTGAACTCTCTATCATAAGGTTTTAAGTCTTTAAAAATTAGAAGACTAATACCATGCTTTCTGAAGCTTTGGGGATTCTTCTTTTTGAGGAAAGTATGACTATTTTATATTGTATCATGCTGTCCTAGAAATTCTTACTGTTTATTGCAGTAACAGCAGGTCTCATGATATTTTGTATTCCTTTCTCTCTTAACATCCCAGCTCTTGCAGGCACATGACTATATAAAAATTTCTACTTCAGCTGAAATAAGTTTCTAGCTCTTGTCATTGTAAAGAAAGAAAACCTTGATAAAGTCTCTCCCTGAAGACTAAAGTTAAAACTACCACAGAAAAGAAGAGGACCCAAACTATGCTGCTTCTTAAAATTATTCATATCTTGGGAGTCTAAGCCATGATGTGTGTGTCAGGTCTGGCAGCATCACATATACGAACAAGAAGGTGGGATACAAATATTAAGTATGTGAAGAGAGGCTGATAATTAGACTTGTCAACCATTTGTCTTCAATTCAGAGGAAACCTTTCTTGATCAGAGAGTGTAACTGGACAAAGTTCCAGGAAAAGGAAGCAATCTAAAGGATGTTTTTTCCCCTCTTCTTCCTCCACCTCTCCCCTTGGCATTTTGCATCAAAGTGGTTCGGTGCAAAGTTTTCTATCCTATTTTATTGCAACCTTTTGCTCTTACTAGGAATTATAAATGAATAGGTTTAGTTTACCTTCAATATTTAAAATTTTTGATAATCAGAGCATTATTTTAAAACTGCACTTATAATAAGCAAGGTGAGCTTGGTAACTTAGCAAATAGGAAAAAGCAGTGTATCTTTACTGCAGGTGTCAAAGAAGTAGCTATAACAATGTTGCTTTCATAGCATTGACACTTTTTACTTTCCTTTTTTTCCCAACCTTTTGTCTAGACTAGATCTCACATGTTTTAGATGATAACTCATAAAAATTCCTCTACCTGTTCCACCTTTCTATGCCCACTAATATTTTCATGATCAGCCCTGCACACTGCCATCATAACCATGGAAAAATGGAGCAAATAAATTCTTGATATTTAATAAAATATTTCTAAAAAAATAACCTCCTGCATAGATCATTACAAAGAAGAAGAATATAAATGCCTTCACAACTTTGCCTTTAAAACATTTTAAATTAAAGGGACAAATCCCTGTGTGGAATAAATTGAACATATACCCATTGAAATCAATGGAGCTACACAGATTTAAAGCAATTTGGTATCTGTCCCTCTATTGGAAATGCTAGATTAAGTTGGAAAGACATGTACTTGAGATCAGCACGCCTTTTATTTGGGAATCTATAATGATCAAAAAAAATCCGAAATACTCCCAAAATGTCATTTGCACAAAAGAAAAAACAAAAAAAACACAACCACTAACTCTGCTTTATATCTTTGTACTGCTTTTACCTGGGAAGGTATACTTGAAGTAGTTTTCAAAATGACTGAAGTAAATCTGACAATTTATCATAATTAAAAGTGTCTTAGGAAAACATCTTGGAGGCTCAATTTCCTGCTGAGAAAGGGAATGTCACTGTTGTCACTGACCTGTGGCTGTAAGAGGCACATGATCAAGACTTACTAATTACAACATTAAATGCCAAATATATGAGATATCACAGACATTTTATTGGATGTGGGAACTAATCAACTTGCTACTGAAGTAATTCAATTCTGTGCGGGTTTATTATTCAAGCACTTTACAGCTCAAGGAATGACAACTGATACGTATGGTGGGAAACTAAGAGAGACAGCAATAGTGCCTTTTGATTGTATTTATTGTACTGAATAAAAGTGATATACAGCTTTCCTTTTTGGTCTTGAAGTGACTTGTCTCATGCTTAATTATCACTTAAATATCAATGACCAGTGTAGAAAAATAACAGCCATCCTGAAAAACACAGACTTCAGAGAACTTCTGCACTCACCAAGTAGGCTGCAAGGCAAAGGTACCTCTGCCAGCTTAAGGTACCTACAACCTTCCACAGCTCATCTAGGTCTAATCTGCCCTGCTGAGTGAGGAAGTTGCCTAGTTGAAGTGTCCCCTCAGTGCCATTGTAGGCAGCTCTGCCTACCCCATGCTGGAGATGCCTCCCAGGCTGGGCTCTCGAGGCAGGAGCAGTAAATGGCTTGTTTATGGTGCTTGGGGGAAAAGCAGGTGACTGCTTTTGCCTCCTCACACATGAAGAAACTTCTTTGGCCAAACTTACAGTTGACTGTCCAGGGATCCTGTGTGCTGATGGGACCGGACAGCCTGGCAAGATGGAGCCGCTCAGTCAGCTGAAACTCTGTCTTTCAAGGTCCTTGTTTGTTTGTGAAGCTCATGGGATTGGGTTAAATACACAAGAGGATTCTATACATCTGCAGGCACACAGACAACTTGTTTGTGGAGAACAGATGACCATCTCAGTAGGATGGGATTCTTAGTGGTAGATTTTTTGGTTTTATTCCCCGCAGAAATTAATTACATGGCATGTTAGAGAAAGTGTGCAACCTAGTGAAAATGGAAAGACGTTCATGTTCTGGAATGATGAACTAGGTGGCCTCTTCTCAGATGATGCATTTCCTTCAAGACAAAGACAAGTTGATGCTTCCTCAGTTCTCAGGGACTGGATGGTTATGATTTGAATTCATTAAAGGCTATTTTATTTGCATTTTAAGTTTGAAAGCAAGATATGTCCTTGGTTCAGGAGTGAAACTTAGCAGGAGAATATGCATCTACTTAGCCTCTAAGGCTGAAATTTTATGCAAAATTTGTTTTGTGTTTTGCTTTTGAATTTGAAGTGTCGACTTCATTTCTGTTTACCCCAAGTTCAGTCATTCATGAACATATTGATACAAGTATTAAAGTTATTGTAACAGGGTCAGTTTGGGATCTTTTTTACAGTACCTTGAAGATACCTTATTGCTTTTTTCTCTAGCGTGGTAGTAGAAGGACTGAAGTATTGTTTTGTTTTGGGGGTTTTTTTGTTGGTTTGGTTTGTTTTTTTTGTAATGCAGTAGTGAGTCCAGAAAGACAAGAAAATGGCTACTTAGATAGAATTTCTTTGTGTCTATTTGTTTGCTGTCCAAAGATTTTTCTAAAGCAAAAAATGATGATATTTGCAGATGTATTTGCTTTTTACAAGTGATTTAACCACAGGAAACAAGGAGGAAGTGCTAGCATAATTAGGTAAGCATTTCACTTGCTGGTAACAGTGATAAATACAGTGACACTAGCTAAATTTTGGGTTGGAATTTTAGACAGCATGCTAGCAAGAAGAAGTGTGCCCACAGGGATGTTTTTGTTACTCATTCCTAATGGAGCTTCAGTAAGATAAGGCAGTGGATGTCATCTTCATACATTGCCTTCTGGCCAGAACTAGCAATAAGAATACACAATAGATTTAATGCAGCTTGGTTGCCCTCTGACCAGTGAGTTATTCTGCCATTTGGCTATAGGCAGGGGCAAAGAGTACACTGAGTTTCCTCAGCCTTGCTCTTAAGGCTTTTCATTATCATAGTGTTATGCAATGGACATAAGTTGGGCTGAAAATGACCCACTGAACCTATGAAAATGCAGACCAGAAAAATAATGGTGAAAGCACAGGCACTACTAGAAATGTAAGCAATCTTGCACTGAAATTGAATTTAAAAATGCAACTCTAAGTGAATTTTTGGCATTGAAAATTTAACACATTAATATTAAGGATATGGTTATCTACTCCCCAAATTTTTTTCTATTCAACAGTGTCACATTTAAATAATATTGAGTCAAGGATATTGCTGGTAGGCTGATATTGCTATATAAAGCAATAAAGCAATCCTTTAGGATGCTTCCTTTTCCTGGAATTTTGTCCAGTTACAATCTCTGATCAAGAAATGTATCCTCTGAATTGAAGAAAAATGGTTGACAACTCTAATTATGAGCCTCTCTGCACATACTTAACATTTACATCCCACCTTCTTGTTTATGTGTGTGATGCTACCAGACTCTCAGATTTTTAACCAAGGCAGAGATCTTGATATAATCATGGAGCAGTATTGTGGTAGCCATGTATGGGTGAAGCAGATTACTGGAGAATTTAATCACTAAGGAAATCTAGCAACAAATTCTTTAGGTTCCAACCATCAGCATCTGAAAGGTAAATTACGTATTAATTTGAATGAAAAAGACAGACTTTAGTCACCCATCCAAGGAGTGCTATCCAAAATCTTTCTCTAACAGCAAAATCCAAGCAAGCATGCGGATTTCTCTTTCATACAGTGTTAGTTTCCTTTTATACAGAAATCAGATGATTTCTGATTTATGCTGGGGATGTTTTGAGCAGGTTTGTGCCCATTTGCTTGCCTGGTTTACAAGAGGTGTATTTCTCCTCTGGGCCAAACGTTGTACTCCCTGTAAAACAAAGGCTATGGCACTAACACAAGCTATTTCCTTGAGGTCAAATTCTACCTACAATTTCTTGAATGCAAATTGCTGGCATTACACGTGGGTAAATGAAATCTGAATTTACCCTTGAGTGCTCAGTTCAGTCAAAATTATTTTACAGCTTCCCTGCTGATGGCTAAGAAATCATCCAAACCCAGTAGTATAGCTACCTTTTATTCAGTATTACCTTCACAAACATAACATAAGGGTTACTTATAAATATACATGCTTTTGTTGAAAATTACTGTTGAAATTCACTGCTTTGCGTACTACAGGTATAGCGAAAGCAATATCTGAAAGCTCGTAATTAACCAGTCCTTTTGTTCAGCCAATGCAAAGTGAACTAAGTTTCAGACATTTTATCCAAGCTATTGTATCCAGATTGTTTTCAGCTATTCTTCACACAATTTTGATTGGTTTAGGACAGAGCTGTACTAGTTAACATTCCTGATCCTCATCATCACTGCCAATGCATTGTTGTGTGCTTCAGATCAAATCCTGCTTTGCTCTGAGCGCAAATAATTCAACTCCCCATTGTAAATCTTTTCTAATTAGGTTATTTTTCTCTTTTAATCTCTTACTCTGAGAACCATTAATGATTTTGAACTGAGACCTATATAATCTCTAACAATTTAAATGGCTTTTAAAGACCATTTGTTTTGCTTTTAATCTTTAACAACCTTGTATGGATTTAAGACTATGTGCAGTAAATGACAAAGGTAGAAACAATTTTGGCATTGTTATGTAATACTTAACCTGGTGCTGAGGCCTGCAGCTGCAAAGTTTGTGATGCTTCCCATGAATGAATTTTAAAAAAAAGCATCGACCCCAAACCAAGAACAAAAGCCAAGGGCTTTAATGATAATGGTACTAGTGTGTTCATATGTTCATTACTTGCTGTGCTGTTGTATCAAATACGAAACTTTATGTTATTCTCTTGCCTATTTGAACTGGGAGCTTAAGCCTAATTTTCCATGATGAAATCATGTGGATTATTAGAAATTTCTTGAATCTAACCTTCATTATGGACGGCAGGCTCAATCGAACAAAGTGCTTTTAGTGTATCTGGTTTGATTAGCTGTGAAGAAATTTGTTTTAGTGGAAAACAATAATGAATTCCCTCAGTCACATGTGAGAATGTGATCACTATGTTGGACAATAATTGGAAGTCAGAGTAGAAAGGCCAAGGACTTAATTAATTCTCAAGATCGTCCCACATTAGGTTGCTGGATGCTCCTCTAAAATGGGCACTATACATACAGCAGTCAAATAGGGTTTAAAAGCTCTATACATAGGTCACATGCTTTAAAGAGAATTGTAGAATGTTTTTTTTTTTTAAATGTCAACCCATGGATTTCAATGGGAAACTGTACATGCTTTGATAATTTCTGGAAGACAGTTGCCAGTGAAAAGAAAGGTATCATTCTTTATTGCAGTACATTAATTTACTCTGTTTTTTAATTACTCTATTTCTGTAGAAAGTCCGGGGAGGTGACTATATTTTATGTCACTTCTTCCTATATATCTTAGAAACTTTTTATTGCCAACACTTGCTATTTTTGATCTCTCTTGAAAACAGACATTAACTGTTGTACATGGTCTTGTGTTGCCCTACCTCTAGTGCATGTCTGGAATGTTAATGTGCTACAAACAATTTTCATTAATGAACCATTCATGTTAAAATGGAGTGTTTAGCAAAGTTGGATAAATACCTCAAATATGGAGGGTCCTTTACTAAAATGAGCTACAGAAGGATTTTCTGTAGGAACCAGTCAACCAGTGATTTTTTTTTTTTTAATGAAAAGCTTTGTTTATATCTAAGGGGAGGGGTTTTTTCTTGCAGCTAAATGTAACAAAGGGAAATAAGTTTCAGATGTGTTTGGTTTATTTACCCTTCCCGCCACTTCTGCTCTACATGGTCAGACAAATACATGCCCATGAAACTGAGAGCTGTGAAGAGTGCCAGTTCACATAAAATGGTGCTTAGGCATAGGTTTAGCCCCACTGGACTTCAAGTCATGTATGTACTGAGGGTGCATTGTTTTGGGAAGGATGAGCAGTTTTCTGTTGCAGATGCCCATGACTTCCTGGAAAGGAAAATTTTACACACTGGTCAAATAGACTGGGTGAATCTAGAGCAACTTGAGAAAAATGGCATCAAAAGTAATTAGAAGATATGACATAATGAGTTACTTTTGTTCATCTGTGGAGAACGCTATTGATTTCTTACCAATGCAGTTATCTATGAAAATCTCAACTAAGTAGAAAAAAAAAAGCCTTTCAAATAAGCACATGCACTTTTAGATATTTACACTACGTGCAAAAGCAGATTTGACTGTAAAAGAAAAGAACTTTTTCTAAAAATTATAGGTTTTGTCTTTTACTATTCTTAACATGGACTAAATTCCTGATGTTGGTAATTTTGTAATGACTTCAAACTAAGGTGAGATTGAGTAGTGCAGGGAGCTGTGACACTGCTGCTGGGGCCCTGAGGGTGAGGTGGTATGCTGGGCTCCTTCCCTGACCAGCCACCCTATAGCCCCCAGCAGGGCAAGCTGTGCTGGCAAGGAATGGTGACAGGATCAATCTACCCTCAGGTGCTGCCCTGGGCCTGGCTGGTTTCTGGTTGGGGAAATAGTGCTCCTTCAGGAAGGGGCTAGATCAAAGTGAAAACGCAGCTCAAGAGCCAAAGGGCATCATGTGCATGGGGGACTTGGTGAGGCTTATCCCTGGTCTTTCTCTTGGCTTAGCTGTTGTCCACAAGGCTTTCTCCAAGGCTGCACTGGTGTGCCATGTCAGAACCCAGCCTGGTCCCTCTAGTTGTCTCCTGTTGGACAAAATCATCCCAGCTGCCCTCCTGGTGATTGTGGGAACCTGCTGTGTGTGATGATCTATATCTGATCACAAACTCTCTTCAGTGTAAGAAGTGCCATTGACTAGGGAATGGGAAACAATGTTAAATGGCTTCCTGTGCTGGGAAAGGCTTGGTGAAAATGTTTTTGTGGGAAAATAAAAGGATCTGTCCACATCTCTGCTGCTTTATCAATGATACTGGCATAAATTATCCCAAATCCATGTTATTGCAGGCTTTCACTGAATCAATTCCTTTAAATTCCAAATCTAGTTGGAGTTGGACAGTGAAAGAAGTAGAAGAAAAAGGCATAAAGACTTTTCATAGCAATAGAGAAGCCTAATAATAACCCTGGTTCACTGGAGTGAGGAGTCAAATGGGCATAACCCCATCTGAGTACAGCAGCACTGGAGAACCACCATGACTTTGAGGAAGACAAGGATATGTTCTTTGTGCTTGACAGTTCAAAGAAATTGAGCTGTGCTCATGACAACTGATTTTCAGCCTTCCAGCACCTGTAGATGCTCCAGCAGGGCATGATACTTCCACTGTCACCACATTGGCTACACTTTCTTTTCCCTTCCCACCCAATTTTATTTCCCTATGCAGAGACTTTTCTGGGGACAGAAGTCCTCTTATAAATGGCTGCTTTCACTCTGCTTGAAATCTGAGAAGCTTAACTGCTGCTTTATGTGCTCAGTCTCTTAACAAAGAAAACAAGACTCATTCTGAAAATCTCTCTTTTTTTTTTTTTTTTTTGCTGGAAAGTTCACACATGCCAAAATCCTCTGGTTTAATGATATCTTTGGTCAGAGCTTAGTGTCTAAATTTGCTGGAAATAAGCAGAAAGATCCTTCTTTAAGATGGGAAGAAAGGTGGCTTAAGAAGTAGACCTTAATATTCTGGAGTCCTTTTTTATTAGCTTCACATTTGAAGAAAAAAAAGCGCCTTTTGACTTATGTCAGGATCTTTTGTTCGCTTAATGAATTTTTCAAGGTATTAAAAATAATTTGTGTAATGTGATGACTATTAAGCTAGTAGGTGAGGATGAGAGTAGAATATAATTTCAATTAATATCCCATCTGAAATAAAAAGAACATTCTTAAAGATTAAAAAAAAAATCTTTACTGATGCAGAAAATAACCTCATCTTTGTTGGAAATTAAGCCACATGACATGGCAATAACAGCTCCATATAAGAGAGAGTGGGAAGAATGTTCAAGATCAGTCTTTACATTTAACACTCCAAAAAAAGGAACCTCAGTGAAGATACCAGGCAGCCATGCTCCTTGGGCACACTCACACTCACAGTATCTGTGTGAGGAGATAATATATATATACACTTCACTCCTCCTCATTTTGCTAATTTCTGAGGGTGTTAAGATTACAGGCCAGAAGGAGATTAAACCCCAGAGCACAGCTGTGTGGTGGCTCTAAGCAAGTTTACTTTGGTAGTGTTAAATGGGTGAAGTGATCTTCAATATATGCAAATTAAAAGCTTCTGGGAGTACTGTGCATGCAATGAAAAGAAAATATAGCCTTCTGCAGATGGAAAAAGCTAACTTATTAGGAATTAATAACTGTCTCAGTCCTAGGGAAATAAGAGAAAATGGTGCATCTATTTCTTACTATAGCAAAATGTAATTAACATGAAGGTCAGAGGGCAAGGACGTAGCATGCAATTAAGTCTTCCTCAGTCTTGCACTACACAGGTAAACACAATAGAAGTTTAATAATGGACAAATCCTCTGGTATCTAGGACACATTTTTAAAGCTCATTTACATGAACTCTGTGGGGAATCTCGTTTCTTGCTATAGCATATTCTGCAGTTCTATATAGAAAATTTAGGAAGACTCTAAGGACATTTTCCTCACATCTTTCTTTAGGTTTCCTCTGATCCCCCTACCACTGAAGCATTATGATAGTTCATTTTTCTGCATGTTACTTGAGATTTAGTGCTACTGCAAATAAAGCAAAGCTGTAACAAGAATGCTGCTAACATGTGGAAGCTGTGCTTTGCAGTAATAGTGTAATGTACACCTATGTTAGTTAGTGCTGGATGTTCTTTGCCTTGCAGATGTCAAACTACTTCAGCAGGCAACACCTGATTTTTTATTTTAATTATTTTCTTAGACCAGGACACTTGGTTGAGGATATAGTATTTATTATATGCCTGTTCACAAATGAGTAGTGGGAACAGATTCAGCTCTGACTTTGCTCTGAGCCAGATGTCAGAGTAGGTGACCTCTCAAGGTCACTTCCAACCTCAATTAAACTATAAATCTAAGATTTGCATGCAGATCTCTGCTAGTTTCTTACAGTTCTTTTAGGGAAGAAAAATATTTCTGCTAAATATTGGATTTCACCTGCAGTATATTCAAGTTCTTGCTTTGGTTTTTATTCATTCCCCTCTGCCACAACTTTACTTTCTCTTTTCTCATTTTCTGTCAGGAGCTTCCAGACTTGCCCTTGATTTCTGCCTCCTAGGAAATCTAAGACCCACCTCCCTTTTGCCTTTTGCTTTCCAAATGCCTTCTTCTTCATGGCTCTGAGCCCAGGGAGTAATGTGTAAAATGCTGCAAACCATAACACAGAGACACAGCACCTAGCAGGCACTGAAGTGCAGTTTTATGAAAAGTGCAGCTTTATGAAATAGCACCAGCAGAAGGGGCTACTCTATTGTAAGCAAGCTTACCTTTCTAGGCAGCATCAGATAACATTTATGCAAAGGGACTCTCTGGACTTGGAAGCATCAAGAAACATATCAATAGGGAAATTCATACACTAAATCATCCCCTAAGCCCTCATGTCAGACCTCCCAACCTTATCCTGTGTATAACTGGGAATGACAGGCTAGAACTTAATCTGAAAACTGCGTAGTCAGATTAAGGATGAGTGCAAAAACAGTCTGGTTCATCATTTTTGTTATCAGTTGAGAAGGCCCTTGCCATAAACGTAACAGTATTTTCTTTTCTGCATGGACAGGATACCTTGTGAGCAGACAGAAGACTGTAGTGCAGTGTCAATACCCTTCTCCCAGCCAACCTACGAAAATCTAAACTATGTTGGCTGAAAAGGGGGGGGGGAGATAATAAAATGGAAAAAGGAACATGTACATTGACTAATTAGAAAATTAGAGAATATAAGGATTTTTGTCAAAATATTATCTTTGTTTTTTTGAGTTCTGTAACCTTTGAGTAGCAGTAAGTAATCATTTTGAAAATTGGGGAAATTCCTGTTCAGTCTAAATCCTCCTGAAATGGGAATGAAAGCCTCAGCAGAAAACAGTTTTGGTCTCAGTTAAGATAGAAACAAGGACAAAAGAAGAAGATAGATATTTTTGTCCCTTTTAAAAAAGGCAAGCCTGAAATCCAGGTAGTACGTCCTATTCTGCCAGATGTACAAGATGCAAGGCAGCAGAAGAACAAGTGCTAGTGTGTGAAATACAAGTTGCTCCCCCCACACACCCTTTTTCCAAATGATTGCATGTGAGCTGAATTTCATGCACTCAGCTGCTAAAAAAAAGGGGTTTTTTTTCTCCCAGACAGTCATAGTTCTTACTGCATCAAAGCAAGAAGAAATGAACAGCCAATGTACAAGCCAGCAAGGAGTAGTGCAGAGGGTGAATTGGGGTTACCTTTTGAGAAAAGGCTGCACCAACCACGTGCAACACATCCACTACTGCTGTGGCCCCTTCCCCCAGTCTTGCACCTGCCTGTGCTGCCTCAGGTTTTCTGGGGGCCCTTGTCTTCTTCTCTGTTGATTACCAAAGAGGGCCAGTGCTGGAGGCCACCTCACCTCTTGCATGGGTTGTGCCCTGGCTGTGACTCCTTCCACTGGTGAGACTGCAGAGGCTGCCAGGGGGGCACAACAGCTCGAAGAATACGACCCTGATGAGGCAACAGCTCTGTGAAATGTTCCTTTCTTCTTCAACTTTAAGGCTCATTTACCCTTTCCATACATGTCAAAACATGTCAGATATTTCAAGCGTGATCTCTTGAGATTGTGCTAATTCATTACTCCTTTAATATTCCAGCTCCTTTTATTGAATGATTGTGCTGTATATTATACTTGTCTTTTGCTCACTTGCTTTCTCTGGTATAAGTTGAGGTTATGTTTGTTTTCAGAGGTATGACTGTATTTTCACTGACAGAAAATAGGTGGTTAGTTTGAAATATCTGTTATTCTGCACATTTCCCCTTTTCTCCTAGAGAAAAATAGGGAGGTAGAAGATGATCGTGTTGCAATGCTTGTGTTGGCAGGGGTAAGAATATAGATTCTTTTGTCTTACTGAATTAAAAAAGCATAAAAAAAATCCCAAGTGAATCATAAGTAATTTACAAACAAAATCAGAGTAACGTTATGATGAGCTTGAGCAATCCTGAAGAAGGTAGCAGAGATGGATTCAGTATTTTAAAATTAATACAAGAAAATATTTTCTTGAACTTGTGGATTTAGGGAGAATGAGTTTCTTTAATATTAATAATCTCCACATAACTGCATAGAACAAATGGTGATAGGGGAAATAACCTTACCTATACTCGGTAGTGCATATAATGAGATTGATATTTACAGTTCTTTAGACCTATATTAATTTTACAGAGGAAATTTTGTCTTTTTTTTTTTTCCTTTTGTGTTGGTATTTGCAATTTAATATGATCCCTGGGAGCTTCAGCACCTATGTTTTTTCTTGTGAATCTCCTAACCTGAAGAATGATGGCAATAACCTAACAAAGTTTTTAATTTTTGCATGCAGTAGAAGCTCAGTTTCAGTTATCTTACTTATAAAATTAACACTGATATTATGGAAGGCACTGTCTTCATTATGGTTCAGACATCAATGTGAGACAGCTATGCAGAAGTGTACTGCACTTCTTATCTGAAACCAGTGACTCAGAAAAGACAGTAATAATAACTGATCAGTTTTCTTTTGGTGACTGGGGGGCTTGTGCCTGCTTATTTTATCAGTAAGGAAAAAAACCGCTGTATCTGACTTTGGTAGGAATTTTGCTTGAACTAAGCTACAAGCTGCAGTCTAAATGAGATTTCTTTCAGTGCATATCAGTTTCATTTTCAAAGTTCCTGCATTTTGATAACACATATGTCAGTGGCTTTAATTTGAGCTTAAAATTGCTGCTCTAAGAGACCAAGTTGCTGCAGTGATGGTGGACCCTCATGCTCTTGTTAAGGCTCTGCTTTGTTGCCTACCTGAATGCTTGGAAGTTGCTATTGTTTACCTGAAGCGCAGATGAATCACTAGAACTTTATGCAATGGAGAGGAGGAAAAATAGCAGCTGCATTGGTGGAAACTTTTTCTTCACGTAGGGGAATTCATCCATGACAGCCATCCTCCACCCTGACATGGGACAAAGGTCCTGCTAATGATGCTCCTATCCAGCGTACTGAAGGCTTTGGGCACGCTACACAATTGCAGGTTGGCAACCACATGACACTATTAACCAAAGCCGTCTCTCAAATCTCAACTGACCTCAATACTGAGGTGGAACTTGCGGCGAATCCTTACTCCCTCCAGGCCCCTATCAGTTAAGTGTATGGGGATGTGGGGTTTCAAGCTTGTAGCACAATTTGTGGTCCCCAAAACATATAAATTGAAGAAAACTGCAGAGAGTACCAGATTTAAGACAAAAAAGTGCTTCATCACTTAAGTGTGTTCTTTTAATCTATATGTTTTTGAGTATGTGCATATGAGTAATATATATTTATACATATAGATGTTTCTGGCGTGTATATATATATATATACACAAATGGTTTATGCAAATCTCTCCAAAGATATTAAAAATGGCTGTTTATAAGTATAAATAGCTGAAGCAGATATTTGCTTTACCATTACTCCACCTACTGGTATTGTGCTAAACTGACTGAGACATCAGAGCTTACTCAATAAAATGAAAGTCATAAAAGTATCCCTAGAGTATGGGCACTGAGTGATTAATTAAAGAGTAATTTTGGGAAATTATGGTTTTAAGGAATAAATAATTATTGATTTTGGATGGGTGGAGATTGTAGTATGCCTTTCTGACCATAAATACACATCAGTAGTATTCTTACCATTAAAAATATCTAAAACTTAATTTGAGAGGAGCCAATATTATAACCAAATGTATTTGACTATATATTTGTGTGCACATATACTATTTGAATAATGGTGTAGAATTACCTTAGAACAGTAAAAGATCAATTAAAATGAAGTCTTCCAAAAGCTACAGCAACGTGAGTAAATGGAGTATGACACTGTCTGAAAAATTACAGCAGGGAAAACAAACACTGTCACAAATGGACTGTGAGCAGCTACTTGGGGCTGAAGTTTACAAGATATGATTTCTTATCACAGTGTAATTGCTAGAGGAGCCCAAGATCCAAGATGCGTCTCAGACAGGGCATGGAAGGTCTCATTTCTGCACCTGACATGACCCTTGTTCAAGGGCAGTGGGTGCTTGTAATGTCTAAATGAAATCAGGTAAATCAAACACAACTGTAGGGCCACCCTAAGCTCTGCTGCGGAAAAGAAAATGCAATAGTGTTTTGCTTTCAGAGAGTCTGTAGCCCCAAGGTAGCTTTGTGGCTGCCTGGATTTTCATTCTTTCCACCTTCACTGCACTAATGTAACCCACCTTTTCGCTGGAGCTATCAGAGCACTTCATAAAGAGCCCACCACACTGTGGGATCGGTGAGAACCTGCTTCATTAGCAAATTTCCTGAACAAGCTTATCTGGTGTCTTTTTAATATTTAAAAAAACCCAACTAACTTAGTCCACTGTTGTTTGGCAATCTTGGCATTATATGTGTAGATCACAATATGTACATCACAGATGTGCTCATGGCCAACATCCTCATTTGCCTCTTGCTAGTTACTATCTTGTTAGCTAGTCACATTTTCTTAATAGATGCTAAGAAATTTGCTTCTTTTAGCAAGTTTTACAGCTGTCTAACTATGCAAAGCAGGAGTTTTTAATATTAGTGGCAAGGTTTCTGTGGCAAAGGCCTGAGAGTGAACCCTTTCCTCTGTTTTTGTAATTGAAAGAGTGACAAGGGCACAGTCCACTTTTACTCTGTTGTACCCACTGACACCAACCATAAAAGAATCTTTTTATCAGTGATTTAAAGACTGTATATTTTCCTTTTCTGTAAAGGACTGGATTTGCTTTGCAAGAGCAAAGCAAAACCTGCTACTTCCACCAAAGGGACCTGGAATTCATGATGGATTTCCACTTCTAGGTAGTTCATTAAATCGAGACTCCTCAGCCAAGCCTAAATCCAGGCTGAAGGGGAAAGATGTTCTCAGCATTGTGGGTCTGTGTGCATTGGTCTTTTGAATACTGATTAACACTAGAGAAATGAGAGTATCTGGACTGAATTGCTGGCCCACTGTGCCATCTGACAAATTACTAGGACCCTGGACCGTGCCATGGTGTGTAGCTGTCACCCAGTCCAGGTGTTCTCCATGCTTCTGCTGTAGGTGCCAAGCACCATCCGGCTGAACCCCTTCACAGCAGCTCATAGCTGGCTGTGTAGTCCTTCTGGTGTTGTATCCTCCCTTTCATCCCAGCTGTTACAGCCTTTCCTGTAGCTGACTTACCTGAAGGCTTGGGACAAGAACCACTTCTTTATTACACTGAAAAGCCACCCAAGGGTTTAGGAAGAGAGACCTGAGGGAGACGAGTGTGCAATACACCTTTGGACTAGCAAAAGATACCTCCTGCACCCTGTGGAGGTAGGAGGCAGCAATAGTGGAAAGACTGAGGGCTGAGCTTGAAGGAGGGAACAGTGCATTGGAAGACGTCATTATAAGACGAAGCATGGAGGGATAATTAGGTGAGTTTGCTCCTGTTCTGTGCTGCGGTGCTGAACACAGTGTTTATTCTCAGCATTGCAGAGGTTAAGAGGCACAGATCTAAATGGTCATCCAAGGGATATGCAATTAGCTTTGATGTGGAGCAAAGACAAAGCCACAGAGCTTGCCCCGGTGGATTCCTGATGGAAAAACACTCTTGAATGATCATAACCTAAAACGAGATCTTTTTCTTAGCAGAAGCACAGAGAAGTTGTGCACTGAATACAAGAGGATCAACACAGCTAACTTCTTGATTACAGATGGATGAACTAGTTTGGATAAAACAACAACTTGTGTGACTGATCACAGACCTCAAGCTGAGACTGAATTTGGAAGGGTCAAAGCAATACAAAGCTTATATTATTATTTTCACTCTTACATATTAACATTTGTCCATAGTTCCCAATTGCCACCAAACAGCTGAAAGACAGGGCAAGGATGGTGCATTTTTCTGGGATGTTCTCACAGTGCTCAGATGTCTGCATGAGGCACTTTGCATGTCACAGCCAAAGGGAGGTGGCACTTCTTGCTTGGTCACGTAAATGGCACCCTGGAGATGCTCAGTGTTCCATCTTTGTGGGACCACTGTGGAAATACCTGGATTCTGGTTTCAAATGAGAACCCACCTGGCAGTTGTGCTGGAACACGTGTTTTTTGAAAGGGCATCTCAGGATTTTGCACAATAAAATACTACTTTTGTCCAAAAAATCCCTTAATGGACAGTAATAAATAAATTACAGTTTGGTATTCCTATGGAATATACTCACATAGCCCTTTTTTCAGAGTTGTCATTAATTTCATGAAGATAGAACATAGAAAATCCTGTTCTGTGGCCTTTCATTTAAACCATGGCTAATCTTTGGAGAGCTATATTTTACAGTGAAAGTTGCTATTTAACATACATAATAAGTTTTTTTTTCTCTTTAATTGCAGAGAAGGGATTGTTTCCAGTAAATTAAAATTTCTTTGACATCAATTATTTGGCAATATGAAGATGTAGTATGTTACTTTCATTTAGTTTCCTCTAAATTAATCTGATGATGATTAGATTTAAATAATAAAAATAAGGAGATATATTTCCTTCTCTAAATTACTTCTTTGTCATGTGTGTTTCCCTTTGTATTGAACTTGGTGACTTATTTGCTTTTAGCATTTCTGAAATATTCTGACACTAATTACATTTTGAAATATAACCTTCCAGCTATGATGCCTCTGTTTTTCACTCATTTCAGACTGGTTTAGAAGCATTGACTTGTTATTCTATTGCTGAATATTGAAGCTGAGGGCCACATTACATATATCAGAGTGCTTTCTTTTCCATCTTTAGCTTTGTTAATTAAATTCTGTATTCTCTATATTGCTCATGATTTGTCTGTTGCCAAACTCCAGGCACTGTAATGTGAAATCTATTCAATATAAATATTTTATTTGTCCAGCTGTTTTTTTAAAACTAGTTCAGGCATAACATCTAGCATCTTTGCAGAGTGCTAAACAATCATTGCATTATCTAAAAAAATCAAAAGAAAATGTTCAGACATACTCCATGCAAAAATAACAAATGAAGCATATATTTCTCCTGCTACTAGTAAAACCTAGAGAGATGTGTCATTAAGGTTGCTGGGCTGTATGTGACAGAAATATTGCAGATTAGCAGGCGCAACAGGTGAGCTCAGTGTTCCTTCTGGTTGAGCACTGGATATGGGACAGACCACAGTAGTGAGTGGTAGGAAGTTCCAAATAACTTTTCATTCTTCACTTGTAATATTTTTAATACACAGGGGAGAACATTAATGTGTTTCAGGTTACATGCCTTGTATCCTAAAGTTATAAATACGTAAAGACAGTCACAGTGGGTCAGACCAAAGGTTCATCTAATGCTGTATTCTGACTCTGTAGGAGCCTATAAGTGAATGTTTAGGGAAGAGTAAAAACAGAGTAAAGATGAGGGATGTTTTCTTTCAGCATTTTTACTGGTCTGCAGCTCTTTTCCGTCAGGGAATTCTATATGCCAAGTCTATCTCCTTCCACTTAGTGGCTGTCAGTGGATTTCTATCTATGGTCTATCTCCTCTTGAACCCAGGTTTTTCATCCCACAGCATGTGTGCAGAGTCTGTCTCCTGCTAGCTTAATCTGATGCCTCCATTTCTGATTCTATAGAGGAAAAATTAACCAGTTCATTCCTATGCACTCTTTTCTTAGCAGTCATGATTTTGTAAATCTTTCTCATACCCTCCCTCTGTTACTTAATTTCCATGACAGGGACTGTTAGCTTAATTATGCTCTGTACAAAAACTGTCCTACACCTTTGATTTTCCAGTGGGGTTTTTTTCCTGCACATATTTCATATTACTGTATTTGTTCTGGGATTAGGGAATACACAACATTCAAGATATTGGTATACCATGTATTTTTAGAATGGAATACTGAAGTTCCCTAATTTTTTTCTTCATTTTAAAATAGTTTCTAATATGATTTGTCTTTTTCAGCTTCTATTGAGCACTGAGCAGGCATTTTCATGGCATTGCCTATCACAATTGAAAGATCACACTCTGAAGTTCTAACGCTCAGGTCCGCAGCCATCCTTTTAAATATGGAGTTGAGATTATTTTTCTTTTGTCTGACTAACTGTACTTTTAGCTATATTGACATTTTATTGCTCGGCCTCTTAGTCTCATAATATCCTTCTGCAATTTTTCAGGAGTCATGTCCTTCCCACTTTTATAACTCGATATTGTCAGCAAACTCTGTCAGCTCCCCACTTGCCCCCTTTGGGAGGCTATATTTATCACCATATAGAGCAGCAGGGGTCCCAGTGAAATTCACTGATTATTTTCTTTCACTACTTGATACCCAGTCATATTACATCTTCTTCATCCCATCGTTAAGCCAATTATCTAGCCAGGACTTTTCCCCCCTAGCATACATCCATCCGGTTCTCCAAAAACCTTTAGTGAAAGATTTTGTTGGAAAGTTTTTGGAAGACTGAATAGGTTATTTATGATCTGTATCTAGATTTCTGTGGAAATCCAACACTGAGAACTCCAACAGGCTTTTGAGGCACTGTTTCCTCTTTGAAAAGACATGTTGCCTTTTTCCAAGTAGGTTATGTTTGTCCAAGTTCCTGTTCATCCTTGTCTTTTATTAAGGCTTTTATTAACTGGCCATGTGCAGGTATCAGACTTCCATCTTATTCCTTTGTCATCTTTTTCCTGACTTTATTTTCTTTTCTAATGACACCATATTTTTTATCTTCAGGTAGCAGCACAGTTTTATAACAATTTATAACCCACTATTTGTCTGCTTCATCCTCAGTCTCCTGGGTGAGCACCATCCGATCCAGGTGAGCTCCTACTGTTCATGTTGTCCATTCGTGTCATGACTTTTTCTACAATGATTTTAATTTCATATGGACCCTCTGACAAGTCTCACAATCAAAAGAACTACAGCATGGGAGTTTGTGATATTTTCCATATAAATGGTGGTGTAAAAAATGAATTTGGCTCTCTGATGTGTTTGCACCTTTACTGAGCGTATTTCTTGTTGCCTTATCATTTATTGGTCATACATTCATTCTGTTCAGTTCTTGTCCCTAATGGAGGGAGGATTTATTATTATGGGGTTTTTTGGATGTTTATATTGAGTCTGTCACTTTGATTTGTGTTCGTGTGTATGTGTTTTCATTAGTAGGGCTCAGCCTATTTAAATGAAGTCTTGTAATATCTCAAACCCTACAGTTTAAATATTCTGCCCTCTTCCTGCTCTTTCAGAGGTATTCCTTAGGAATATGTTTTTCAGAATATATGTTTTTCAGAAAACTATATGTATTTATTGGGATATTCAGTTTGTTTGAAATGCAGTTGCCATGACTATTACAGTAATTTGTGACAAATTCTGCACAAGCAGTTAATTCTTTCATCAGATATGTAGAGCAGCCTATAACTGGTGTTTATGTATTTTTCTAAATTAATCCATTTGTAGTAGAGCTAGTGAAAAGTATCTAGAATTCCAATCAGATGATTTCTTGTTAATTTGAATCTGTATATAAACAAGATTTAAATGAAAAAGGATGTGGAAATTATTCAACAAGGGAGACCCACAGAAACTTCTATGATTGCTACAAATATGAGGGATTCCGGGGCAATCCCCCATAAGAGCTGATGTATGGAAACCTGAACATTGTGCAGATTCTTTAAAACATCAGTAGAGTGAAGATGCCTTTTTTTGCCTCTGTTGCTTACCCATCTCATCACACTTTAAAGAAGTGTATATATATATATATGTATATATATATATATATATAAAGAGGATACATATTGTCAAGGTTAAACTCAAGACTGAAAAATTATTGAATGCTTCTGACAGCTCCACACAAAAATGGGTTTTTTTCCTAAGATATGCAGTGTGTAATGAGCTTATACTGTGGGGTGTTCTCCTGCTGTTTTGGGGAGCTATTGTAAATTGGAATGTCACATTACATTGTCAGTTAAAGAAATAATTCATGATTTCTCAGAAATGCAAATGAGATTGGTTTTTGATTTGGATTCCAGGAGAGAAAATAGGGAAGGGAGATGGGAAGAAGTCCTAGAGTCCAGAGGCGAGATAAGATTGTAGCAACAAAGGGTTGGGAGAGGCTCTTGGAGTAGAGGATGGGTTAAGACAAAAATGAACTAGAAAAGAATACTGTCCTATCCCTTCTGGGAAAAGAGAGACAGAAGACTGGGCCAAGAATTCTGAAAGCAGCATTGCTAATGAGGAAAGGGATGAGAGTGAATGTGGTAACAGTACCCAGCCCATGTTATCTACAACCATCTCTCAGAAAAGTACATCAAAGAGGAGATGGTTGTTTGGACTTCTCAGACGTTGAGTCAAATTAATGAGTCTTATCTAATCTGAATGGATAGATCTGAAACCCAGATGTTTTCTTCAATCCAGATATGAAAGCTTCCACAACCACAGCCTGAGGTGTGCTTAGTTTGTTCATGTACTTGGCTTCTTGTCTTAAACAAAATAAAAATATTTTACGAGCCTGTGAATAAGGAATTTTCTTTTTTTACTGAGTGAACAATTGCATTAATTACTCATTTTGGATATGTTGAATATTTAGCACCCACATATGCAAAAGTCTTGACTGTGAGATGAAGATGAGCAGGTCTGCCCTGTTAAGAAAATTTCACTTTGAAAACTGGACATATTTATCTTATTTTTAGGGTGCTCTAAGTTATATTTCCATGTTGAAGACTGTCAGTGGCTATCATATTCACTGTGCAATATGGAAAAAGGCAAAAGATTAACTACACAGCTCAGATGAGGAATAGTTAAGTGCTTCATTTTTATTTCTGATTGCAGCCTGTGGGGTTTTTTTTCTATGTGTGTAGTGGCTACCATAAGTGTTATGAGTTCTGTAAATGGATCTATAGAGGCTTTAATTAACTGCATCATAATTAATTCCTATCAGGGTATCTTTTTCCTGCTCTCAGGAGAAAAGCTAGGTAGCATTAGTATCAAACTTGGAAATTGTCATGGCAAAAGACCTAAAAAGCATAGGTATTTGTTGGTTAAGGTCACAAGGTCATGAATTTCTCTCTCCTAAGTATCTGTGACAAAGATTATTTCTGGGTTTTTCCATTTGTAATGTTATTATTTGGAAGCATAAAGAAGTAGATAAAGTTTTCAGTTAAGAAAAAAAACAAAGTGAAAAACATGAGAGAGAAAACTGGGGATATCAGATCAAAAGAGTTCATGGGCCTCTCTATGTGCATACACTGGCAAAATAGATCTGTTCTCCCAGGTAACAAAGAAGGATGAGAGGAAATGGCCTCAAGTTGCACTAGGGGAGGTTGTATTGGATATTAAAAAAAAATTCTTCATTGAAAGGGTGGTAAGGCATTGGAACAGGCTGCCCAAGGAAGTGGTTGAGTCACCAACCCTGAAAAAGTTCAAGAAAAAACTGGACATGGAACTTGGGGATATGGTTTAGCGGTGCACTTGGCAGTGCTGGGTGAAAGGTTGGACTTGATGGTCTTAGAGGTCTTTCCCAGCCTTAACAAGTCTATGATTATCTGATAATTTAAATGAAGAAAAATGCAGAGGGAGGCAAGAGAACCAGACAAGAAAATCATTCTCAAGGCAGTTGGTGAAGTACCCATTAGTTATCTGCTAACATGAAAAAAGATATAGATTTCCATTGATTTAATTTTATTGGTAAAGGGAAACCTTGTGTATATGTGTAAACTACAATTCTGCAGGTTAATTTTAGGGACATGTGTTTTTAAGACATATAATTAATGTGAGCATCTGTGAACTGTAAAATCAGAAGAAATATAGATATTTCACAGCTAGTAACTCTACCTGATTCCTGTGCTATTCAAGAGATAAGAGCTGAAATTCAGCTTGGAGAGAGACCCAAGGGAGTAATATGACTTGGAACTTCATGTACAGAAGAAAGAACGAATCCCATTTCAATGGAAAGTCCTCTTGCAAGATTGTGTTAAAGAATGAGGTCATTCCACATTTATTCAAGTGAACACAGCACTCCAAAAACTCCTGAAGAATATGAAGTATAAGCATTAATCAAAATACCAAGGAGAGGTGCTTCCCTCTGGAAGACAAAGAGTGCAACTGGTGAGGCTTATGCAGGGGCAGCAGCAGGCAGGCTGTAAATTTCTACTTGGAAAAATGGTTTTCTCTGGATTTTCAAACTTTATAAATAACAGAGGTAACTGCAAAAGTAGAACAGCCCAGTAACATAAACAGATGCCTGCCCACAATGCTATGTTTGTGTACATTCAAGACGTCTACTTACCCTGTTGGTAGTGATGTGTTGATTTGTAGTTTAAGCTGGCATTAGGCACCCATTGGATTTCATGCATAGATAATGAGGAATTCAGAGAATTGGCAGCTCGCAGAGATAACACCACAGTTCCTCTGAAAAGGACTCTCTGTTGGCACTACAGCTTGGCAAGCAGCAGTACTTTGGTGGAGAAGGGATGCACAGCTGAAGCACAGCCTTGGGTCTCTTCCTCCCATGCCCAGCAGCATTCACACACTTTTGGGATGACCTGCAGCTCTGAAGTTCAAGTTCTGAGGCATCACTGGCAGTGCTGGCTCAGTGCTCAAAAGTGGTATCCTGCCCAGCCTACTGGTAGGCTTCAGAGGAAGCTGCTTGTGGACTTTTCCAGCAAAAGGGTGAATTTCATGTTCACGCTAATCTGAAATTTTGGAGACATGGCAGAGGAAGAAGGGTGAGAGGGAGAGAAAGTTTTCATGTCACCTTCAGACAGACTGCTGATAAGGAAAGGTTGAAGCCCTAATGGTCTTTTCTGGAAGATGAGTTGCTTAAAACCTTATGTGTTTATACCTCACCTCACCTTTTCTCTCTCCTTTTCTCTCTCTCTTTTCATTTTACTTTTTCAAATTTTTTTGAATATTCAATGTCAAATTAGAGTTAGAAAGTGTTCCTTTTCATACAGGATCAAAACCCCTACTTGTCTTGTTTTGAACTTTCCTGCATGAAATCTTACCTGCTGTCCCTCTTCCCCTTTAAAAGGATCATTGGACAAGCTTAGATTAGTCCCCAAATGTTACCATTCCTTGTTATGTGGAGATTCTACACGTGATCATTGAGTAATAATCTTCTAAATCTCCTCTAACTGAGGTATGGATGAAAACCACTGGTGATTAGAATATGATTAGAGAGCACTGTGTTCCTTATCTGTTGCAAAGAGAAGGATAAAGGATAGGAGTGTCTAGACTTCAACTGAAGAAAAGACTACATTTCTGCATGTCTAGAAGGACTTTTTATATGGACAGATACTGACAGAGCAAGGAGGATTGGCTTTAAACTGACAGAGGGCAGGCTGACATTAGATGCTGGAAAGAAATTCTTTCCTCAGAGGGCGAAGAGGCACTGGCGGAGATTTCAGAGAGAAGCTGTGGCTGCCCCATCCCTGGAAGTGTTCAAGGCCAAGCTGGATAGGTGATGCGACCTGGTCCAGCAGAAAGTGTCCCTGCTCATGGCAGTGGGGTTGGAACTAGATGTGCTTTAGCGCCTGTTCCAACCCAAACCATTCTGTGATTCTGTGAACCTAGGAGATCTAAAAAAATAGATTGGGGTGTAGCAGTGCTTGTGCTCAGCACTGATTTCAGCTTATATCTCACATATATGAGTGGAAAATGAAGTCAAGAAACTAATTTTGCTAATCTTAAAAACAGTAATTCAGACCACTACTGTCATCTCAGAAAACAGAGCATACATATTTATGACAAAAATAAGCACTTTCTGAATAATGGCATGCCTAATGCTGAAGGAGACTTGTCCATGACTTTTTGTAGGTTCCTCCCTCCTAAAAAGCCCCTTTGTCTTCACAAAGAAATAAGTCCTGATCTGTGTAAGCTCTATTACAAGGCAATTAATGGTGTTGTAGCACTGAAGTCATTCATCAGGCTGTGAGCTTCTCAGAAATTTAACACATTGACCCTTCTTTGTTCCCTTTCCCCCCACATCCAATATCTTTAGCACAGTTGCTAATTGTTTATTTTAGTAAAAACACAAATGCTCCAGTGATCATTGCCAACAGTACAGCACTAATGAGCAGCTCTCTCGTAACTATCCCTTGTGTGCATCCAATATGAGAAGTGAAATTGGTAAGGAAAAAGCTTTAAGCAATGTTATTTTGTTATAGATAATAGAGAGGAGTAAAAAAATTATCTCTGCAACTGTAAAAAGCTTTGTCTATCATTCTGAGAACTGAATCTTAATGGACTGTAATTATTATGCTACTATTATTATTGTTATTGGGGCAGAAATGTTTTGTTGATGATGTAATAACAAAGGCAGTGGAGAACCACCAACAGTGAGCAGGTACTTTCTGGCTGAACAGAGAATAAGCAAAGATTTTAGTATAACCTAGTTGCAGCTCAATATAGCTTATAAATCCAACACGTTTTTATCTCTATCAGACATGTCAGTCATGCCTGAACTCTGTAGAAGATCTTTGAGGACTGAGTAGAAATTTGTAAATTTCCAGAGTTTCCAAAGTTAATTAATTTGTGAATTTCGAGAAAGTTAATTAATTTAGCACAGGACAGATTCTAATAGCAAATAGTTTATTCAGCTTTACTAAAAGTCTCTTCTTCAGGGTCTGCACTACAAGTCAAGACCCCATTGTATCGTCTGTTCTAACCACCTACATATCCTTTCACTTCAACATTTTAACAATTTATATAAAAGGAGGTCCTCTGATATGAATTCTTATAAGCCTACTGTGGCTTGAACTTCTACTTGCAGCCTTTCAGCAGCAACTTCAGTACGATTGCATTCCTTGCTGTCTTGTTTTCATAGTAAGAAATTAATCTTTTTAAAATAAATTAGCCAATTAATTTAAACAGTGTCATGTATCCCACAGATATTCCTTTTGGTGTTGCTAGCATTTTTCCGTCACAAAGTATGCACTGGAATAGGTGTACAGATTCCAACAGCTCTCTCACCCTTGTTGGGACCACTCATTTGCTTCTGCCTCCAATGACTTCATTTGGCCTTTTTAACAATAATATTGTGGTCACAGCTCATGAACAGGAGATATCTGATCTCATCTTGAACCAACTCCTTGTTTTCTGGGCTATGTCCTCCAGTGTCTAACCTTCACCCTGCAATACAGGTATGTAGGTATTACCCTTAAAATATATACTAATGGATGACTTCTGTTTAACCAAGACCTACATTCCACTTTTTAATAGTCTGCTGCATTTCATTGGTACCCATTAATCCTTCTGTGCTTTGCAGATTCTAATATGTTTATGCCCTTGTGCAAATAATGCGTGGATGCTAACAGTGTTCTAAAAGTGTAGTTGTTTAATTCCTTATCATCTTGTGTCCCTGTACACTGTGTTATTTCCTCAAAATTTTCAAAGCTGGGTGTAACAGAAAGCTTCAAAACATAGATCTGAAAGCAAGGTGAATTCTCTTGCCAAAAGACTTTTTACTTACTATTAGTTCAAATATTCCCAATGTTTGTGCTTTACAAGTATGTGGCTACTGAGATGCCTCTTCAGCCCAGTACAGTGACAAAGATGACACGGGTCATTCTTCAAATCTTTGTGAAAGCAGAGATTGAGATATGTCTGTTTTTGAGAACTTCATCCAATGTGAAATTATTTCTGGATAAAGTTTTTGCATTCTACATTTCAAAAATATCTGTCTTATTGGGTTTTCAATTATTTGTTTTACATTATTTTCTCCTCAAAATAATTGTTCATTCTAGCTAAATTAGACTGCATCTTTCTCTCAGCACTAGGCATTTCATGAATACATAATTCTTACAGCATCACAGTTTTATTCAGAAGAATATCTCATTTCATTCAAATGTGGTGACTGGTAATTCTGAAATTAGTCCCACTTTATGTAAATGTCATACTGTAAAAATCTTTTCCAGTTACGGTATTTTCTTCAGCTCGAATGCCAGTGGATGTATCTTGTAGCGATTTCCAATGCTAGAGTCTCTCTGCAGATAGCTTCTTCCTTGCCTGCTGGCTCGGAAGTGGCAGCAGACACTTGTAGTCAGTAGAAAGGTTGCCTTGTAGTCAGATAAGCGATGTATCAGCCCCTGTCTATGTTGTAGCTGTTGTACTCAGAATCCCCTGTCTTGCGTTCATTAGCTATCCTCTAATGTGTGTGCTCATGGGGTTGACCCTTCCCATTACCTGCTGAAAAATGTACAGTAACAGCAACAGCCTATTCAGAGCAGAGTGTGAATGCACTGCTGAAGGTATCAGCGGAGGAATCAGAAAGTTTTGAATTTTTAAAAGATACAGCAATTCTTTGTATGAAACGGCCTCACAGATTTGTGCTGACAACCTCTTTGTTGCAAACGTTTCCAGAAATGAGACAGGCAGACCTTTTAAATGAATAGATTTATCTGGGTGGGAAGTTTTTTTCTTTGTTTCGGATTTGGTTGGTTGGTTGGTTTGTCATTTTTTTTCCCTCCCATACTACCAAAGAACCATCGCCCTATCTCTGTGAAAGTACTGGCTTTACAGATCTTAAGATAAAGGGTATTTGTTTATTCTACTGATTTACTGTGTAGCAGAAGCGACTCTCATCATGATCCAGCCCCTTCCTGAATATCATCACAGCTGCAGTACGTGCATTACCCACATAATCTCTCTGGGTCTTGGGCATCATCGTGGTTCAGCTGGCACTCAGCCATACTCATACATTGAATGAAGGCAGAAAAATCAGACTGTTCATTCAAAATAATGAATTATAATGGTCTGGGGTGGGCACTGCCCTTGTGATTTCTGTCTGCTGTTGTGAATGTGAAGGTGAGGAAATATAGGGTATAGATGTTCTAATTCAGGAAAGAAGAGGCGATGCTTACTGCATTTACACCCATACACTTCAAAGGAGGTCACTGGGGTAGCCAACAAGATCACCGATCAGATTTTTAGATTTTTATTCGCTTTGCAAGTTCTACAATTTCAGGTTACATAAATAATGTGCATAGGCATATTTTCTTCCACATTGTGGTTGCACAACACCTTGAATTTTCCAGGAATACTTAATAGACTCTGTTAGGTTTTGTTAAGTTGATATTTTAATAATTTAAACTGATTATAGCTTCATATTGGCTCGTTGAAGCTGTTGCTGGGGAGTGATTGGTATTGAAGAGGAATTCTTGGTCACTTAGGCAAGAAAAAGAAATATAGGTTTTGGTCCCAGCCAAACCTATCAACTATTAATAGCTCAGATACAGGCATTGATATCTAAAATGTGTGTTGAAGCAGAAAGGCAGATTTAGAAGTTTTTAGACAAAGCAGAGACAAAAATCTTCCTCAGGTCCTTTGTCCTGCCTCTAGTTCACTGAGGCTTTTTAACCAAAACAGCTCCTATATTCTGTTAAGCTTCAGATTACAATAACCCTGAAGTGAAAGTATTGTAAGGAAATGATATCCCTTTGTTAAAGACAGTCCCTGCTGAGGAACAGTCTGGCTCGCTTCCTCTGGTAACTTCTATGGACACAGAGAAACGGAACATTTCCCTCAAGTATGAATGGGTTGGAAGAAAGCACAGCAGGGAAGACAAAAGCTTTCTACTCCCCACCCTCCTCAGCCCCTCACTCTCCATGTGCTCACCCACCCCCACAGACAGAAGCTTTCCCAGGGCCCATTTTACTTGGCATATAAGAGGGTTGATTCACACGGATGAAGCCAAACCCTGTTTTTTGCATGATTTTCATTCTCAGCCTCCTCCCTTTACTGTAACATTTTCTGTCTTTTCTAAGTTGTAGGTGCTATCAAGAAGCTTCTTTTGGTCCATGCTGGCTCAGGGACTGTGGGAGCACCTGCCTGGGTGTAGAAACTTCCCCTATGACTCAGGAAGAGCCCTGTCACACAAGCAAATCATGCAGTCTGTTGTCTGTGCTGCAAAGGGAAGGGTGGCACTGGGAGCAGCTATCCCTGTGTGGGACTTTTGATATGCTGGTTGTCTGCTGGCTGCTGTTACAGGCTGCAGTATCACCTCACTCTGTGGCTTCTCACATGATGGGCTAGAATAATGGAATATGCTGAGTTGGAAGGGACCCATGGGGATCACTGAAGTCTGGCTCCTGGGATCCCTCTCAGGACAATGGCGTTAGGCTGAGCTGCAGGAGGTCATTTAGGGTTGGGACCCCTGTCTGAGGTGGAATAGGAGTGAAAGGGGATATTCTAGCAGGAAGTGTAAAGCAAGGTAGGAAGCAGAGATGAAAAAGGCCTCTCTTTGCCTTTTTGGAGATCTATGCAGAGCTGGGTGTGAGTACTGCCAGTGGTGGTGAAACTTGCTGCAGACAGCAAGCATATAAAGCTGGGAAATCTCTTTCCAAGCTTTTGTACCAGATGTAGAATATAAATTCTGTTTCAGCCAAAATTCTGTATTTTCCATCTCCTTGAGGAGATTCAGTTATGGACTGGGCTGGAGAAAAACCACACTACACTCTTCATAGGGAAGCTGTTCCAACTTTCAGGAAAGACTCTAAGATTTGTTGGGTCAAAGAGAAATAAGAGAATGATAGGAACATCACTATACAGTCTATTTGTTAGACATTCCATGGCAGAAAAGAGAGAAAAGTTTTGGTCCCTGCTTCACATAGTATTACTGTATGTCCCAATACTGTAAAATAGCTTAAAAAACCAAATCTTCAACATGAGTCAGTTCTTTCTGGTCAAGATAATTGACCTTGAATGTCTGAACAACTTAATAGTGTTTGGGGTTAATTGTTCATGTGGCAAGAACTGCTGAGATTTCTTTTCATGCTGATGCCTTGAGCTTGTCTTTAAGTCAGCAACACTTAAAGAGGTATGGGACTAGGGCAAAGGCATGAGAATTCTTTGAAAAGTGTTTCCTGAGGAACTTCCTAAGGCTTAGCACAGTGCTCTGTTAGTTTTGCAGTATTTCTTTTTTGTAATACTTCCTTCTTTTTTCCTTCCAAAAAGCTTATTTTCACTTTTTTTTTTCCTTTGGCTTAGATTATTTCCTCGCAGAGAAATATTTAGCTGTGCTTGGCAGCAGTATGAGCCTAACTTGGAAATGCTTTTAAGATGCATGACTTTCTCTACTGACTATGTAGGAAGCTTGGGAGGATTAGGGTTTCAAATCATCAAATTTCAGATTTCTACAATAGCTAGATCTGTGCTAGTTTTCTAGACTCGACTTATCATCGGGGGGGGGGAGAAATGTCAGTCTAAGAAATTATTTGATTCATTCTAGGTGACAGAAACTGGATCAGAGGAGCCACTGGCTGGAAGTAAATGCTTCTCTAAACTGACTGTGAATATTTCATCTCCATGTAGACCTGTATTGAGGTATTGTCAAATAGCTGTGCTTCCAGACAGGGGAAAGGGGAGACGGCATAGTTACCAGTTTAAAAAAAACCCCAGCCTTGCACAGGAGCACATGCCAGCTTTCATTAGGAAAGACAACAGCTCTCCAGGTATGGGAACTCATCAGGAACTGGGAGCCAGGAGGGTCTGCCTCTTACAGAGTAAAATGCTGTTAGTCAGCAGCTCTCTGGGCAACCTGCTTGGGTGTGCCCAGGGGAGCTCAGGAGGCCTCTAACTGTTATCTGACTGTGCCTGTGTGAGACAACAATTCTGTCTGAGTTTTTGCACATGTTTCTCTCCTCCTTAAAAAAATCCTAGAAAAATTTAATACTTTAGGTTTGGTTTTTTAAAGTAGTGGTTTATATTGAGTGCCACTCTACTTGGTATGTGTTGAACAAGGTGGAGGTCTGCAAGAGTTGAATGACAGGTGTTTTAGGTCCTGATCTGACTTTTGAAGTCCTGCTGTACTCTCAAATGCAGAGTGATGTTTGGTTGTAAATGGCTGAGTCCCTTCCATGTCTATCCTGTACGCTGAGGACATACAGAGTGTGAGTTTTCAGGTTCTTTGTGCAGCTCAACAGCCTTGCACTGCATGACCTGAACTAGCATTAAAAAGCCATCATGGGGCCTGGTGTTGTGCAAAGGTATTAATCATGCTTCCCAACCCCAAGAAGCCATAATAGCCACTCTGACTAATAAACCTTTCCGGTTCATAGGATTTTTTGTTCTGTTAACTGTGCCCTGCTACTGGAGTTGGACTGTTTCTAATTGTGGTCAGTGCCAACACAGCTTGGTGTGCACCATGCTCACCTACATGCTGCATGTGACCTTTCCACAGTAAGTGGCAAAAGGAAACAAGGCAGAATAACTGCCAGGGGCATTGAAATATTGCTTTCAAAGTTTCAGGAAGCACAGAAGATTGTATAACCAGTCATGGAGTTTTTATATAAGCATTTCCAGGGTGAAGTATTGTTGCCAAGGTGTTCACTGTGAGGATGATTTTAGAAAATTCCAATCAGGAAAGAAAGATGTACCGCAGCCTGAACTCCTCTCCAGTTGAGATTATCGTGAATGGCAGAGTAGCCCAAGAATCTGCATTCACAGAAGGAAAGAGAGAAATGGAATCTTACTGAATGGCAAACTTAAATGTACATCAAGAGGAGAGACAAAAAAAAAAAATGGAATAAAGCCTCCCTAAAGACACATGCTATAAATCATAGAGTCCTTCTGATAGCATCAGTTCAATAACTACAACAACAAAGAAGATTATTTTTTAATAACTTGGCCTCCAACTAGGCTAGTACCTTGCAAAATCAAGAGAATGACTGACAGACACAAACGTCTTTCAAAAGACACAGAGCCCCTTTTTAATAATGCAAGTTTAAATTATAAATCATTTCATGGTCTTTGCCCAAGAGAAATCCTGTGTCCAAGGCCTCAATGATAGTTGTGTTTCATTCAGCACGTATACTGCCAAAACAGCTGCTCAGATGCAAGGTTTCCCTTTTCTTGTGTGTGCAATTTCCCCATCATTTTTCCCTGTCAGTTTAATTGTTTGGAGACCAGATTCCAGATCAGATGGCCTTCAAGGACAGATATAGAGAAGTGATGTTACTGCTGCAGAAGAGGAAGATATGGGAGCTTCCCCCAAGAATTACTCCTCTTCCTTGGGATCACTTTAAAAGTTTACCAGATTGCCTTTGGGCATTCTGTATGTTTTTTAGGGGAAGTATATACCCATGAAAGGAATGTTAACCTGATATATTGTTCAAGCAGGGCAGTCGCAAACTCTGTTCTTGATAATTACTCCACTGCAAAAGGACACTGGGATTATTTGTGTCCTTCATGCATTCTCTGTGGTCCTGAGGGACAGGATAAGTAGGGTTTCCCCTCACCCAACTCTGTTTCTCTCCAGCTCTTCTGCACTTGTTTACTGTCCATGCCAAGACTACATGCAGCAACGTATTACTGCACCCTTTCTTGTTTCAGACCAGCTTCAGAGGAGGTAGCATTTACCTTCTGGTTTATCCTTAAAATGCTGCCTGAGATGTTCAGTATGGAGAGGGAAGGCACACAAAGACAGTCTTTCCTGCAAACCTACTGCATGATTTGAGGAAAACAAGGACAGGAGAGCATTTCCTTGTGTACTGTTGCTGGGAAGACAGCAACATCTGTCAGCTGTGATACGCTTAAACAGGGACATATGATACTTTTTGGTACATGACTACCAGATTAAGACTTGGCAGTAGAAATAGCTGACAATAGGATAAAGGCAGATAATAAATGAGCAATTTTACACACTCCAAGCATTAGCAAATCTTGAGAATATCATAGAACGTGAGTGATATCTTAAAAATGATGCTTTGAGGTTTGTGGAGGTTTTTTTAAATCCTTGTTTCTGTGGTGTTAGTTTGCATGATACTCATGTTTCATTCTTGTTCTCAAAAACGTATAGGCTGGAAATCAGTTTTAAAGAGAATATAGCTGATATATTCATACATTCTGATAATGCAGGCACTAAGGACAACTTGAAGGAATAAAAAGCAGGACTAACAGGACTCCATGAGACAAGCAAGATGTTAAAATTGTCAGTCTTGACTGACATCCCTCAGCTTATATTTTTGGAACCTTTTTGCTGTCTTAATGAAGGCATTTCCTGGCAGTAAAAGAATGTTGTGGGTTGGTTTGTTTTTTTAGGTTAGGAAGTGTCTGAAATAACATGTCACTAACAAAATCTTTCTTAGCACTCTCAGCCAGTCTCTTTTCCTCCACTCTTCTTAATGAGTTTGTGACTTATATAAGTATATAATCAATTCCTTTCATAAGATGGGGATGCCATGCTAAGTAGAAGCATGTTTTCTGCAAAGACAAACTTTGCAGAAAAAAAATCCAATTTTTGCTATACTCTCCATATTAAATTCTCTATTTTCTCTCCTTAGTTGAGAACTACAGCAGTATAAGACTTCCTTACATGTGTTGGTTTATCCACCAATATTTAAACCCCTTTGTGTGTGTCTGTGAGAATGAGAATATTATGTGTTATGAAACTAAAATTCTTAAAGACAGTTAAAAAGAAGAAACATATTAAAGAGATAAAAACACGGTGTGTTGTCCTGACGGTTTCTTCAGTGTTTCTGTTTCTGTAAAATGAAAAAAAAAAAAAAAAAAAAAAAAAAAAAAAACAAAAAAACCACTAAAAAACTA
>VYXB01009943.1:81590-148786 GCA_013397135.1 Pachyramphus minor | reverse complement strand
CTCAATTTCTATAGGAAAAAAAGATATAGTGAAGTGCTCTATTCTCTCAGCCAGCACATGTTTCTGAGATGTTTCTAGTGGGTAGTAGTTTGTTAGTGGTGTTATAGTAAAAATAACCACCATTTGCCAATTATGTGGTATAACGAATTTATTGGAGTAAAAAGTAAAGCAGCGGGTGCTGGGCGGCCTGGATTCTCCGCTCCACAACGGCTCGCAACCCCCCGGAATTTTAGTCCATGCTTTATACATTTAGTAGCTTCCTCTTTGTGGTGGTCTCCTCCCAGTCTCACGCCGTCTTGTCCAGGTGGTCATATCTCTTGTGATTGCGGTTTCTCCTTGAATTACATATTTTCTAGATTCTGCTCTTAGATACTTATTTAGATACTTCAAGGTTATAGTTATCACACAAGGCATGACTCTAAGTCTTACATAACTACTGCTAACAAAGCAACTCTTATTATGTGTTAATAGGTCTTACACAACTGGCATTGCCAAACTGTTGCAACTTAATACAAATTATCAACTAAGTATAGCTACAAGGCCTTACTCAATTTCTCCTAACAAAACAGCCCTCATTATATTACAAATTGCAAAAACTATAAGCACAAGCTGAAAGACTTTTATTCGATTAATTAGCTTCTCTTACTAACCATCATTACGTTTTCATAAACAAAATTATCTATATGTCTTTCACAGTGGGATGATGTATGTTTCCTTGTGGAGCGAACACTCTACTGTCATTTCTGCAGTTTGTCCAAAGAAATTTTGCCAATCAGACTATTTTTCTGAACAGAGCATAACTACCCATTCCATTCTGACAGGGAAGGATATGTTGATACAAATCGCACTGTGGCTTCTGAGCTCCGATGAATCTCATAAAATGAGAGGATAGTCTGCTGTAATTAAATTGTGGAGCAATCCCTATAGAAAAATATAATTCCCTTAAGGTATAATATGTTTTTAATAAAAAGGATAGATCTCAATGCAATGTATTCCCTTCCAGCTGCCTGACAGTTTTTAGGCATGCAGGATGTTAAATCGGACCCCTGCAATAATAAAATCGAAATTCCGAGATGCTGTACTTCTTTTTGGTGAGGAACCAAAATGCTGAAAAAATGTTGCTAAAAGATCAAGCTCCAACATCAGTAAGCACTTTTTGAAGTCAGACACTTTCAACTGTGAAAAGAGGACTTCTTGTGATCAGTCAGCTACATTAGATAATGATTTTCAAAACTACAACCAAATTGAGGTAGCAATTGGAATATATTGATCTTCTCAGTTCTGATGGTTTTAAGTATTAATTTTTAATTTTAATATGCTGTCTACAGAATTACTGAAGATGACATATAAAATAGTTCTCATAAAGCAACTTAGCTAATTAAAAGGTATAAAAATACTACAAACAGCCTAGCCAATGTCTATTACCATCAGAGGCCTTCATTTCATGGAAAAGAAGTCCTCCAGTGAAATTACAGTAGTGGTTGTTGGAGTGGACTCTTTAATTTACTTGTCTCCTTTGGGGTTTTTAATAATGAATACCACTCTACCACCTGGAGATGTGCATGTGTGTGCCTGCACCCACACACTTGAGAAAGCACTACATGAGGCAGGACCTTGCCTTTGCCAACAGACAGAATGACACACTTAACCACAACCCTTCTTTCTTACATAAAGGCCAAACCATTTGAGCAGCTGGAAAGGGGTTTTCCATTTTGACTGTTTGATAGGTTTGTTGTTTGTTGTTTTTTGGGTTTGGTTTTGGTTCGGTTTTTTTCTCTTTCCCAGGAGGGCAGAGTGAAAGGATGACTCACTGCTATCTAACTTGTCTGGATTGTAAACTACATCAGGATACTTCACTTTGGCTTTGTATGAGGTCATGTTTAAGAAGCAGCACTGACTCACTGGTTCTTTGGTTGGCTGAGCAGAGTGCCAATTTATTATAAAATTGTAAACCTGAGGGCAGGATGGAGGCTGCCTATTTCCGGCTGGGTAGCCACTTTCTCTGCCTTTCTCATGGATTATTCTCGCTGAGTTTTACCAGTTGGAAGAGGAAAGTAGACACTCAGGAAGAAAGAATAACCCTGTAGTTCTCTATTAAGCCTATACGATTCCCCCACTGTTCTGGTTGTCTGAGTAATTCTTGTTCTCTGCTTGTGCTGGTTTAAAAGTAAACTGGCAGGAGAAATAAACCCAACTCAAAGGAGATTAAAAGTCAGAATGACAATTTTAATAACATAAATAATAAATGCAATTTTATAGGTGCACAATTGGTTTTAACCCACAAAACCCAGCACCCTGGGGCACGAACAGAATGGTGTTTGTCAGCCCCTGCACTGAACCCCCCATGGGCCCCTCTGAGTCCAAAAGCAAAACAAGAGGAGAAAACCTGCCGAGGCCAGCGGTGGTTGCAGTCTGGCTGGAAGTGGTGGCCACAGTCCTGCTGAGAGCGGTGGCTGCAATCCAGCTGAGAGCGGTGGTCCCAGTCTGGTTGAGGCTCTGGTCCTCCTTTGGATCCCACGAGTGGAACTAGATGTCCCCAAAACCCGGAGATTATGTATCCTCAGGTTCAGGCAGCAATGCCCAGCCCCTTTCCCAGGGTAGGGAGTTCCACAGTGGGTGAATGGGTGTGCTGGGTGTGAGGACAGGAACATCTTCTTATCTCACAGACCTCTTAACACCCAGCTCATAGCCTGAGGTGTCAGTGTGCTCTGGGCAGCTGCTGCATATAGTCTGTAGCTTCTGGGAAATGGTATAGAGGGTGTAGAATACATAGTTTGGGTTACACACACACACGGTGATGAACTGGTCCCAGCTGTTCTAACCAGGGCACTGCTACAGTTAACTTCACAAAATCTAGAGTAGTGTGGAACACCCCAATTATCTGCATTTTACTGACAGGAGCTAAGAACAAAGCTATGTCTGTGTGCATATGGACAGATTTCTGTTTGGGCTGCCCTTTTAGGCAGAAATATTGTGCTTACAGCACTTGGATTTTGGTTCCAGCCTAAAAAGACTGAATTTTCACCATCCAGCTCTTCTGGGAGTGCTGCAAAGGCAACACTGTTGGGTAGCTGGACCAAGACAGGAACATGGATTTTGTCTTCCTGTGGGAGGTGGCATAGGATGCACATAGTGAAAGATTCAGGATACTAGGGAAAAACATTAAGAAAATGGTAACCTGACATTACAACCCGGTGAGGACTGGTCTTCCTCAGAAGTCTGTTCGAGGGGCTGCTCTATGCCCAAGGGACTGCACCAGCATTTTTCAACTTGAGCATCATTGAGTGAAATGTATAAACTGGTCAAATTGCAGCACTGAGAAGCAGGGGTAGCTCTACTTAAATCTCTTTTAAATGAGGTAAAAACAGGCTGACTAGAATTAAAGCTGAATTGGGGGTATATTATGATGGACTGCCTTCCACTTAGTTTCCCGTCAACGTTCCTTGAGGCAAGGGTTGAAAAAGCATGTGCTTTTACTTCGTCATTGCTGCTGGTTTATTTTCATTGTTTTAAACAGGAATTCATATAGTCTGAGGCAGAAAGTGAAGATCAAAAATACCTCAAACAGCAAAAGGTCAAACCAAATTAGATACTGAACCAAATCCACTGGAATTCAGCAAAATTGCTTCTGTTTGTGAATATTCGTGCTGGCTTTGCCCTTTCTGTCCCTAGTTTTCCAGCTGACTGTAGGGACTGTACTCCAGCACTTCAGGACCAGGGGGGCCACTGAGCAATGGCAGTGTTTATGCACTAATAATCCTAGGGACATTGTTCTATCAGGCCTTATATTTGAAAGAAGCAATTTTTTTAGGGGGTGAATAAAGGGTAGGAGACTTGCTGTTAATGATTTGATAAGCATAATTGTTTTTGGGAGTTATTATTTACTTTACACCAGACCAGAACCATGGAATATATTTGTTACCAAGATGTCATCTCTCAGTTGGGAGAAAAAGCTGTATTTCAATAAACAAATATTGAGCTTGGTCTTATCCTGCTTTTCAAAATACAGTCATAGGCTAACCACAATATTCTGCTTATTTGATTAGTTGCTTCCAATCTGCCTAATTTATTATGGGTTGCATTTTCTTTAACTGTGTGGGGACCCAAATTCACAGACATGCTCATATGAGTTTATAAACCTTGAGGAAAAAGTCCCTACTGATGCCGAGTCTCTGAAGTTGCAACATTCTTCATTCTTTTCCTACATTATTGTTCAGTGATCCTCTGTGCTGGTAAAGCATTTCCAAAACTCATTGCAGCCATGTCTGTGAAATGATTCTTGCCTACAGTTTCTTAAACACTTTGACATCCTTTTGATTTAAAGGAATTGTAAAAGTGTAAGATCATTATTTGGTTTTAGATTCCCAAACATCTCCTACATGTATTTGAATATTGATAAACTCATGGCTTAAAAATACTGCGATTGCAACTTCAGAAATTTCTTCTGTTCCAGTTTGTTTATCCAAAGCTTGTTTAACATTAAATATTTAGCAAATTTCTTTCTTCAGATCAGCATACTCATTAATAACTTAAAATATAAACTATCACACATTAAACATGCAAATCAGACTTTTTATTCAAACTGGATCCTCAGTCTTCTACACATAGTTATGATAAATATCATCTTCTGCAATGAGTTATAGCACTGTTTCTGTCAAAAATTACTCCCTGAGCAACAAGAAAGGTAGAGGAAGGCAGCAGTCTGGCTGTGTCTTTGTCCAGTGCCGACTGCCTGTCACAACACACCTTTCAACCTTCGGCCTCTGTTTTCCAGTTACTAGGCTCTGGTAATGTCCTATATTTAACTCACTTCAGGGTGTCTTTACATGGAGACAGTGACAGACTTTGTAGTGGGGGTGGGGGGGGTGTTGGCAGCTTGAACTGTGGCATTTTTGCCAAATTATTTCTACAAAAGATCTTGTCCGTTTTTGGGAATAGTGGAAGTTGAGGACCAGGTGGCTTTTCTGAGATGTAGTTGTATTGGACAAAGTGATGCTGGAATACTAGATGTCTGGGGGTAGAAGATCTATTTCATGATGCTGGCAGGCTTTACATAGGTGCATCTAAGACAAATTAATATTATATCTTAGTCATTGGTACAATAAGAGACCCCAAAGCTTTCATAGATAGAACATGTTAACCTTCTGTGGAACTTGAAAGGGTCACGGTGAAATACAAGCAAAAACAAACCATACAGACTTTTTTTCTCTGAACAAAACATTTGTAATGGGTTTTTGAGAAGGGTTCCCAATGGAACTGTAAGGGATTGGTAAAAAGTACAGGAACTATTGAACCCTTAGGAGACTTGGATATTGATAAAATTAGGAATAGACTCTGAATGGTGTTGATTTTGAAATAAGCTACTATTGTGTGTAAACAACATAACCTGGATTTAGTAAGTAATCCCATCCGAGCCTATTAAATAAAAAGCAAACATTCTTTGCAGGAAAAAAGAAAGTAAGAAGAGAGAGTTAACACAACCTGTCAACTCAGCTTGTTTTGGAAAGGAGGGAAACCGAGGCAATGCATTACCCAGTCCTAAAATGAGAAAGCTTCTATAGTCAGATTGAGAGCATTTGTTGTTTGTCTTACTAAGCCCTATCATAATGCTGTTTTCTGATCACATCCCATCAGGATTTAACAAATGTGCTGCTCCTCTATCTTCAGCACAGCCTCTCTGCTCGCATGCACTGCCAGCATGCCAATGGTGAGCACTCAGCAACTTCTTACATTATATGACTTTAAAAAAATCTCATACATATACATTTTTAGTTAAGATGAGTCAATTATTTTTAAAGATTTTTAAACAAGAATTACTTTAAAAGACTAAGATGATTTGAATATTTCATCCTGAAAATTACATGCTTTTAATGTTTATTTTGGTTGAGTCCCTGCTATTTGACAGAATCCTTATTTGCAGAAAAGAATTTCATCAGCTTTAGCCAATGCTGCATCATACTCCTATTACGAATTATGTTTAAACTTGTAGGACCCAGGCTATAAGACTATGAGACAGAGGAAGACTCATACAAGGAAGGAAAACATTGGCAGATTGGCAGATTGTATTAGATTCTACCCAGCATTTTAATTCGGATGTATTTTCTGGGAATTGTTAGTCTTATTTTGACTCTGGAATGATATTGGTAAACAGCAGCCTCTAAATTCTGAAAGTTCTAGTCTGTCATATGGTGGTTTAATTTATACCTGAGCTCTTTGTTTTAAGCATCTATAGGTCTCATCTGGTTATCCTCTTTTTTCCCTAGGTTTCATACCATTGTTATTTATTAAAACAGAAAGGATCGGAACATTGCCCTTCAGCTTTCAGCGCATTTGGCTCAATGGCTATCACACTGTAGATTGCCTTTTCTTTTAAGCTATTTGTATTACATCTGAGTATAAAAAGTGTTTAGTGCACCACAGTCATGTGAAAACTCTTGTTTTCCTTAATTCTTTATTTTCCTTTCATCCTAACTGATTACCACCTCAGTCAGAATTTATCAGCACTGTTCTGTGCACTGGACTGTGTGACCAAAACTTTATGACCTTGCGTCCAAAATCTAATTCTCTGGTATAAACTCATATTTCTTTGTTGATCTTTTGAAGACATTTTCCTCATTAGCATGGCAGGAAAGCATGTGGAAGCCAAGTGAAACAATATGCAATTTTGCATTATACTCAGATTCCTTGCTGCAGTGTACTCAACTAACCTTCTATTAAAATTGTATTTTCCCCCATATCCTTGCTTTCTGTTTTGCAAACAAATAATCTGTCAGTGCTAAGGAGTTATTTATTTTGACTATCTTTGATTATTCCTGTTAGCTACCAGCCTTCAATTTGTCCATTTTTCTGTGGTTACTCAGATAACCACAGTGCTGTCAAAGCCTTTCAATACTTTAAAAATCCCAGCCAACTGTGTTCACACTGCAAGGGTATCTTTATTTAAAATTGCAATATTAACAAGAAATTATATACAATAAGAATATAAATCCAACTCTCAGTTGTGCAGAAATCAGATAAGTGATTGTGAGTAGTAGCTTTTTTTTCCCCTACAAGAGTTCAAGAATTTAGATCATTTTAATAAATGTGAAACTAAAGACTTCTCCCAGGCATTTTCATGTCCATTCTTTGGCAAAGAAAGGTATTTGTATGTAGCTGTCAATGCAATTTTATTTGACCATGTCACATCCTAATAGACACACACCCGCTTATGGGTCACTTCCAAAGCTGCATGACAAACATCCCTCCAGAAATAGTAGGATCATCAGCTGAACAACCTTAAATACAAATTTAAGGTGCTCTTTACAATCATTATATCTTCTAAGCCCCCTCCAGTCTCAAAAAATAGGTCCTGTCCTTCAGTTTATATAAAAAAATCACCACAGTAAAGTTTGGAAATAAACAAACAAAAAAAAAAAGAATTAAGGACAATCAAAGGATTTTACCATGATGCATGGTGCAAACTCAGGCTGATTTGGTTTCATTTTTATTTGTTGGAGAATCTACTACTTGTATTCAAAGCTGACTTAGATAACACAATACCTTCAAAAACACTGAACTGGAAAAAAAGTTGTTGTTTACCAGTCTTGTGTTCATCTCTAAGGTATTGTCTGACTCTGGAACACAGCACATAAGCTGGATCCAAGTTTTGTTCCACAGTTCACAGGAACAAAACACAGGTAGGGTTTTTTGCTCTCATTCTCACTCTACTTGTTCTATGGTACTACACTACATTAGGTTAGTAACTAGAAAAATTATTAGTATTAGAACTCTTTGGGGGAAGGCAGGCGAAAACACTGATGGTGAGAATACCTGATGTTTATGAGTTTCCATGCTTTTTGTTACAAAGGATTGGCAGATACTGAGGCTCTGCAGAAGGTAATGTGATCCTTTTCTAGACTGTACAAGAGAAGAGCAATTTTATGGAGTTAGAAAGCTAGGGAATCCTAGAGCACAACCCTTTTTTCCCCCTTTGTTTGTTGTTATTAAAATGTGTGCAGCTTTACTAGCTTCACAGAAACTTTTCACTGTTCACTGTTTATTCAGCGCATGATAATGCACTGGATTAAGTACTTAACCTCTTGTTAAATCCATTGACTCTTGCTGAGTTAAGGAGGGTTGACTTGTGTGCCTGCTGGATACCTTTGTTTTGTGGGATTTTGGGGTTTTTTACCAGCTGAGAAGTTCAGCATCCCGAGGTTTCCTGCTGTCTTAGAACTGACAAGAAATCCTGCCATGTTCTTTGTCAAAACTGGCCTGTGAGGCCCTAGTTACCATCATCTCTCTCCTCTGGAAATGATCCTCCAGTATCTTGCCAAAAGGAACATTGCAGCCAAGCAGTATAAACCCCTACAGCAAATGCAAGAACTGATTTAGCTGAAACATGCTGGGTTATTAATTCAAAGACCCACAGCACCATTTCAGTCTCAAGAATGCAAATACTTTAGTTTTGAAATAATTGCCTACAGAAGCATTCAAAGCATAAATAATAATGAGACAATATGCAGTGTTTGCTATGGCAACATGAGTTCAAAAGCCAGCACTACAGTAATAATGCCTCTGAAGAGAAAAATGTGGAATTTCTCTGGAAGGCAAGTGTCTCAGCACTGCTTAGAAGTTGATCCAAACCACCCCGGCTCCTACTGTTGCACCTTAAACAAGGTTATTTGTATGTGTGTGGTTTCTTGCAGAATTCAAAATAGTTGAAATACTGTTAAAGAAACCTATAAAAGAAGTTTTGGGTTGGGATTTTTTTTTCCTAGCATGAGAGCTAAAGGTCTGCATTGTATGCTTTGTAACACAGAAGGGGAGATTTTAGGATGCAGAAGATACTGTAATATAGTATTGAAGGACTACATATGGTGAAGAGAACCAAAGCAGCACAGTCTTATCCACAATGAAATACAGATAACTGTCCTTGGATTAAAGTATTTGAAACAACTCGGTTTTGGTTTGCTGGAATCTGGTTGGTGTACTTTAAGAACCTAGAATTGAATTGACTTGTGTAGAGTTTGGACAAGCAGGTTACCAGAACTTTGGAGTGAAGTCGATCACAAAGAAGACAAACCCTTTGTTGTGTTTACTTCTCTGTTCAGTGGTTGAAAGAAAGCATTTAGATGGTTGTATATAAAATTCAGTCTGAGTGTTATATTCCCAGGAGAAATCTAAGCCTGTGTAGAAATCAAAGGCCAAGCTTCTGATGCATCTTTCATATCTTCTAGGGCCACAGTGTCTTGAGTGACAATAAAAAAATTATTTCAAAACGAGCTACCATCAGACCAAGACTGTGCTGCAAAAGAGATAGTTGAACAAGTCAGATCATTCCGATAGCTGAGTGATCACAACCTCACCTCTGTTGACTAATGTTGCATTTCAGTAAGATTTGAAAAAGTATTGTCAGAACCCATCTGCTTCCACAGATAATGTGGTTAACTTTTCAACTGCAATTAAAGAAGCAGAGCTGTCCTCTCAGATGCTTTACATATTCTCAGTTCAGTCAGTGAAAAGTGCCTAAATATGCACCAGGTGAACAGTGTTTGCATTATTTTCCAAAGCATCCACACAGCAAGAACAGTGCTGGGGGAAAAAAAAAAAAAAGCTGCTCCTGCCGGATGTTTCCCAATGTAAATTAATAACAGATGTTCTAACCAAGTTATGACGTTATCAGGATACTTAGAGCAACAATCAGCTATTAGTGCCATGTTATTGTCAAAACAGGTCTGGAGAAAGGGATAAGACCTCATGACTCCTTTGGAGGTGATTTGACAGAAGCTGAAAATGTCATCAAGATCCTAGAGCCCATGAAACCTGTCATTACAGTTCTTTGTGACAAAGACATGCCTACAGTTATGGGGGTCCATCTGTGTTACTAAATGATGTGTATGTTACTGAAAATCACCAAGCCTGGATTGGTAACAGCAGTGAAAACTTCCCAGTGGAAAAAACACCTAGATATTATGAGGTTTATTGTTTTATTTCTGTGGGGGGATATCGGGGGTACAGCTGTGAACCCCCTAAGGTGAGGCCATGAAAAGATCCACTTTGCACAGAAATCACACAACGTGAAGACAAAATTAATCTCTTTATTTAAGGATGGGCTAGCTTTTATCTGGTAGGACGTGGAATGCATGGAATTTGGGAGGAATCGTGCCAGGGGAATACCCATACATGGGAATTGGGCTGGAATATATCCAAATATGGGTAAGGAGAGATACAAAAATGAGGGAAAGCTATAGATTTTAACTAACAGGAGCCAATAGGCAAAGGGTTTACAATCAGCAAATAGGAAAGGGGCTAATATTAGCTTAAACTGCAGATTACATACAAAGGAAGATTTTTTCTAACAACGTTGTTAATAAATTGAATAAACATAACACTTTTATAATATGAAAAAGCAGTCTCTGAGGTAGGAAGTTATTTGTTGTCCAGTAATCCAGCTGTATCTTAAAGCTGTCTTTTCTTCAGTTCTCTTTCTCTTCAGGTGCTCTTTTCCACCACATATAAACCTCTTGTGGAGTATTCCCAACAGGGGGACACACAGAGAGTGGTGATAGGGAGAAAAACATGTTCATTTTTTGCAGAGAGCTATGTATTTGATTCCAGATGCAAGATCTGCTCCCATGAGGAACCCAGAAAATTAAGATTTATGATTGATCCTGTAATTCTAGGTCTATAATATGGCATGGACAGTGAGACACACTGGTAGGGGGTAACAACACTTTTGATAAATCTTTAGAAGGCAAATCTTTGTAATATACACCCCACCTGTGAAGTCCTCAAGTGCAAGGATTTGAAAATGTGTGCTTGAGAAGTTATTAGTGGGTGTTCTGGTACAAATCAGGAGAGTATTAAATATGCTCATGTATGAGATTACCAGCTGAAAATTGAAGACAGTAAAATGTGATTCCCCCATGTGGTTGAAGCTGTGCAAAACCAGGTATTCATTACTGTCAGCACTAGCAGAGGAATACCCTAAAATACCCAGCAATTTCAAATAGTTAGTGAAATATCTGCTCAGCTGCTTGTGAGTGCTCAGAAATCTGCCTCTCTGGGGAGTATGTCAATCAACTCATTATCATTAAAAAAAGAGGTAGAGAGAAAAGTTTGAAATGTGGATTCTGCTACCCTGACTTTAGAGTGTTTTTAACGTGGTCCTGGTTCATTAAAAACAATTTGTGGTTTTTTTCATTTTGAAACTGTTGCAAACATCTGGTTTTCTATAGAGGCACACAATTTATTGCAATATGTACAATATTGTTGGGGATGCGCTTTTTTTCCCATTCCTGTTTGCTACTTGCATTTAATAAACTGCAAAATTTGCAACAATTTAAGGAGGCAGTGACTGTTTTCAAAATGGGCTGCCTGAAGCACAGTCAAAAGATGTGACTGTTGATCAAAAATATTGTGGAGAGGGAGAGGCTGATGATTACCAAAAGGAGGAAACCAGAATATGTGGTATATCCAAGTGTCCGTGTATGGTTCATGAAAGCTTTGTTTGATAAACTTTCAAGATGAGCTATAAAACTCCAAGATTAGTGTACTTCTAAATGCGATAGCTGAGATCAAAGAGAAAATCACAATGTTGTATATTCAAAAGCACTCATATCTCTAGAATACATTACTCAGTCATGGTAGACAACCCACTTTAGATTTCATGATTACCTGAAAAACGCCTTGTGGCTTGCACGCTGCAGAAATAGTACTTAAGATATGCTGTCATTTATGTATTGTAGGAAACAGGGAATTTCATCAAAATCTTACATCTGTTGCATGGGAAATCAGCTAGAAGGCTTAGCAGTAAAGATTGTACTAATATATCAAAGGCAGCTACGTTCAAGGATCATTTAAGGGTTTTCTTTTCAGCTTCACAAAATAGACTTATGATGGTCATCCTGCCTTCAGAAAAATTCCCTCTCTAGCTTCCCTGTAGACTCCCCTCAGGTTCTGCAAGGCAGCAATGAGTTTTCCCCAGAGCCTTCTCTTCTCCATGCTGAATAGCCCAGCTCTCTCAGCTGGTCTTTATACCTGAGGTGCCTCTCTGATCATCTTTGTGGACCTCCTCTGGGCTGATTCCAGCAGGTCCACATCCTTCTGCTGGAGGCAGCACTGCAGGTGGGATCTCACCAGAGTGGAGCAGAGGGGGAGAATCCCCTCCCTCAACCTGCTGCCAAACTGCTTTGGATGCAACCCATGCAGGACATGGTTGGCTTTCTGGACTACAAGCAGACATTGTCAGTCTGTGTTGAGCTTCTTGCCAGTCAAGAACTCTGAGTCCTTTCCCTCAGGGCTGTTTTCAATCCATTCTCTGCCCAGACTGCATTTGTGCCTGAGATTGCCACTACCCAGGTGTAGGACCTTGCCCCTAGCCTTGTTGAATTTCATGAGGCCCACACCTCCAGCCTGTGATGGTCTCTCTGGATGACAGATTATTAAACAAATGAGAATAAGTAAAAGCTGTATGAGTACAGCTTTTCCAGTTCTGAGACATGGAAGATAATGTGTGTTCTGCTAGGTTAATGACCTTGGCCAGCGACAGAAGACGTAACAAAGTCTTAAATTAACATCCCCACAGCACTTGTTACAACAGAAGATAACCAAAAGTACAGAGAAAGTTACCATTTGTGTCTTTCTTCATAGGAGGAACACTTAACGAATCAAAAGTAACAAAAATGAATAGAACAAAAGATAGGTCAGATTTTTTTCTTCCAGTGGCAATAGTTACAATAGTGAGTGTTGAGTGATTTAAACATTCTAAACGGGTGTTTCATATGAGATAGTTATGATAACTTTGAAGACTGTATACATAATTACTCGTGCATGAGGAGAGAGGCGGAGGAAAAAACACCTTATTTTGTATAGTTGATGTTTAGCCAAAGCTATGCACTGATGGAGAATGAAGCAGTGTCATAAGGAAAGCAACCAGTCTTCTATTCTTAACATTTACACAGAACCTTACAGGCTTACATCACTATAGACTGAACAATCTGTATTTTAAAAAGAGGTTTTAACCCCCATTGGCCTTCTGGATAGTGTTAATGCACATTACTCTTGTTGTTCTTATGTTTTCTGTTTGAAGGTTTGGTGTGGGGTTTTTTCCCCCCTGCAACATTGCAATGTTGACAATAAGTAACTATAATTATCTTTATCCATTTTACCAGAAGTGTTTTTTCATTATGCCATCTCTGAGTAGTCATCTGTAGAAACATGTCAGCTGGTTCTTGCTGATGGAAAGTGCAGTCTGTCCTTCTTTCCTTTCTGTCTTTTGGGTTCTACCAACAAACCTCTCTTGCTGTTTCACATTTCAGTGGTAACTTGTGATGGATTTGGAGCTGCTTGGTAAGAGTGATGCATTAGATTTGAAGCAAGATTTGGAGCTATTCAGGAGTAATGTATCAGTTCAGTCAGGAGACTGGTGTCTTTTCTACTTGATGAGGAAGTCTAACCTCAACTTCTCCTCATAGGAAACACTGTAATGGTCCAGGACTCTGAAAATCTTTTCCTTATAGAACTAGCACGTCTATTTTCAGTCTGGTGATTTCTTTTCTTGTCATCAGCACTAAGAGGCTTTCTCAGTGGAGCATATAAATCAGTCTGCGTTTTTACTGCATATCCTCTCTCTTACTACTTTGTTATTTACAAAATTATGAGCATTCACTAGTATTTTTAAGACCACAATCTATTTGAATAATTCTGTATGTATGCATTATGTGTCAATTTTAACCCCAGAGTGGCAAATATATGCTGCTGTTCCCTCCATTTCTCTTCATGACAGACTTATTAATAGGTGCCCATAGTCATGCTAAGTTAACAACAGCAATCCTTTGTTTCTTTTAATTCTTTCCTAATCTTGGTTATCATTGTCTCTTTGTCCTGGATATAATTTTCGTTCTCTTTGCCTTTTTTTTTTCTTTCCTGTCCTCTTCCAGCTTCTCATACTAAAAATTGTGTATGGAAATTCTTTTTCTCCTCTGCTAACTCTCCTTCGGCACTGCCTTGCTAAGACTATTTCACATTCCTGTCCAGAAATGTGCCCTCTATGTCTTAGTTCAGAGCAAACAGCGAATCACGGCAGCACCTCCTCAAATATGTCTTTGGTGTATTTGAAAATCAGTAGCATCTCCAGACTTGACAAATTCTATTCCATGAAGTCCATTAAAGAAAATTTCATAGATGAGCAGAATGTTTCTGGTTGTGTAAGGTATTGTTCTTCAGGAGATCGTGTTTCTGTGCTGAATCATGGCCTTAAGAGCAATGAACTCTTTTTAGACCTTGTCAGAGGGTTCAAGAAATCTGAGGCAAATGTCTATGTAAAATGTTTTCTTCACATAATTTTCAACCAAATTATTTGTACTGTACAGCAGGTAGTAACAGTCCTGAGTCTTTACATTTCTTGATATAGATAAATGTCGGGGTTGGATTGGGACGTGAGATAAACTTAGATCAATGGAAGGATCAGGAAAACAGAATGTAGGAGGAGGAGCTATTTGGCCCTGGATGTATCCCCTGCTGCAGAGAGAAGCAGCAACTGTGAGATAAGACAGCTAAGGGGATTTGTAACTACCCTCAGCCAATTGTAATCCCCCCAGTTATCTTGTAGACATACTCCTCACTGTTCCTCTGTATCCTACCCTATCCCATCTCTAAGTTTTACATATACCACCCCTATTCCGCCCAAGTTCTCGCCCTTTCCACAAGAGACCCTTTAAAAAGCTTTCCTCTTATCTAATAAATGAGTTCGCTATTTTCCACCAACCCTGCTGTGTGCATGGTTTCTCTTTGGCCTGGGATCGCGCCATGCTTCCCCCCACTCCTAGGAGAGGCCTTGCCGAGGCACAGTAGAGGACCTCCCGTGGACTTGAAGCTGCCCTCGAACCCAAACCAGGTCAGATAAAAGGTCTTGTGTATTTCCAAAGGTGGCAAATTTTTTGTTGTTGTTTAAATATCTTGAAAACTACTTTTCCCCAGTCTTTGCAACTGCGTAAAAAAAATCCAGGAGAAGGTGTTCTCCCCAGTAGGTAGAGGGTGTTGGGGCTTTAAAGCTGTTTTCTCATGTTACAATCTGAAGCCATCTATCATGTTTCAAACCATGACTACATACTTTCATTTTTGCCTGGGAATGTCATGCTCCTTCAGTTTTGAACTATTACCCCTGTTTCCAGTGCTGAGATTGCACAGGCTGCAGGTGTTCCAAAGAGTTGTGTTCCTGCGGCTAACTTGAGACAAAAAGGATTCTTTGGCAAATCTATCAGTAAAGACACGAGTGTTGCTGCAAAGTGCACCTGTACTGGAAACCCAGGATTTTGGATAGTGGAAGTTTATGTAATCAGTGTTTTGTAAGTTTGAAAACTGCTGGGGTTTGTATGTTACAGAGAGAGCTTTCCAAAGTTGAGCACTGAACTAGCTCAGATCCCTCAGCTGCTGAGAGCTCTTTTCCATTCATTTGAAGCACTGCTCAGTCAGTACAGAGGGCCTTTGGAAGTATCATCCATTCCAAATTTACCACCAATTTCACAGCTCCAGAATATCCTATTTTCCCATTTGTGTTCTAGTACACTGTGGTGTGTATTTGTCTTCTTCATTGCCTTACTTAATAAAGATGTTGTTCACAGTTAACACCTTATCTGATGATGACTGGAGTTAGTGTCACCACATCTGAGGACTTTAGGGACTAAATTGGTTTAGTTCACTGTCTGTTTTGCATTATCTGGTTTCAGGGTTTTGAGGGTTTTTTGGTTTTTCTTTTTTGTTTTTTCGTGGAGAATATTCAATATTAATGTATTGTTGCTACTTCGTTTTATGTTTGCCTCTGACTTGCTGTTTTTTTATTGAAGAGCTACATAAACTCTTCTAAGATCTGTGCAAAAAACTCTGGTGTCTCAGAATTTAAAAGCAGACAAATCATCTGCACATACTATTACATGTTTTGTGCATGAACAAAGGTAACCAACTTTTTGTGGCACACTGAAGATAACAAAACCTCATCTAAGTGTCTGCATGTAATATAGCAGCAAATTACTTTCATGCATTGCAGTCTATTTGTATAGAAAGCCAATGAACTGATATGTCATATCCTTAAAGTACTATAACTTAACTAGAACCATCATGTAGCTAAGTAGAATTATAATTTGATTGCTAGTCTATAATAACCTCTCATAGGAGAAAAAATTTCTTATTTATCCTTTTTTTAGCAATGATGAAAGTTAAGATGGTGTCTTCCCACTTCAGTGAGGGAAGGCAGAAAAAGAGAAGATGAAAGCAAGATGAAGAGTGGACCTGAACAAATCTATTTTCAGCCAGTGTTATTTACCTTCTCTCTGTTACATAGTCAGATAACAAACAAACAAAAAAAAAAAATCTCAACCCCCCCTGCAAAAAAAACCAAAACAAAACAAACAAAAACCAAAACAAACAAGTCAAAACAAACAAAACCCCCAACAAAATTTTTAAAAAAAAGAAAAAAGGAGGGTTTTTTCCACAATATTTTAGTTGAAGCCCAAGATGAAACCAGATCCTAACCTCCACCCCCAAAAACCTCATCTGTAATCCAAATGGATAATTCATCTTGTGCTATTTTAATGCAAGGCTATACTTAATAGGTACTTATAGCTGCACTAACCAATGCTGAAGAATCAAGTGTGTGGTTGTGTGAAAAATGTATTGTGCAAAACTTGTTACCATTTTGCTTAAAACTACAGGTCATTGTTGTATTTTGCATCAGAGGAAAAAAAGACGAGACATACCAGTGACAGACTTTTCCAAGGTATATTGTTGAGTTTCACTAGCAATCAAGCTTGCTCTTTATTGGTAAGTCTGTGTTTTATGTACTGACATAAGGAAGTGAATCTCAGGAAAAATATGAGGGGTTAAACTGGACAGAAGACTATCAGGGCAGAAGACTGATGGACAGTCTATAAGGAGTTCATACGGTCCTTTTCCTTACTGTGGCATTAACTTCTTTGTGACTTCTGTGACTACACCTCTGAAGCTAACTTCTGATTTGTGGTGTGCTGCTGCGCTGAGGGAAAACAGGTTGCAATTATTTACAGCTACTTCACAGAATACTCATTTAACAGTTTTTGAAAGGTGTAGGGTCCCTGCTGATATGTCACATCCATCCTACAGCATCAATTTTTAGGCTGGTATTGTGACTCATGTGGGCCCTCGGCAGGCCTTGATACTGCTGCCAGGGGAGACGGAGATGAGTATGATGCAGTCGGAAATGCAACATCCTTGACTTCGTGTCTTATGTTACCAAAGCAATTTATTTCACCCTTCTCTCATGGTAGGATGCCAAGGAGAAAGTTTTTTCTTAAGGCAGTGGAACAGAGAGGCTCAGGGGTTGTTGCATCCCATCACCCCCAAATGTAACAGTCCAGCATCTTTCTCAATATCAGTAAAATGAACATAAGAGGTGCCTTTTGCCAATAGATTCCCACTGAGACAGTAGAGTAGGAAGGAAGCAATTAACAGACATGTACTGCCAGTAATAGCTGCTCTAGGCAACATATTAAGAAGTACATTAATTGATGTATTAATTGATTTATAAACACCAGCTTCCTGATTAACTTGATTATTGCTATTGTACCAGGATGAGGAGGATGGTGGGGGTCTGAATAAGACTTAGTAATAGTGTAATTAAACATTTCTTTTGTTATACACTTTATGACATTCACTAAAACAGTGCAGGGATGGTGTGCTTTTTCTCTTCTTGATTAATGACTTGGATTAATTTCAGCAAACTTCACAATGCTCAGAGTTGTTAAGGGTTTTCTGAAGTACAACTTATACAAAAAAGAAGGTGGTTTAGCGAAAACAACAGTGAAAAGATGCAGGGGTCTTCAAGGCAGAGAAAGGTTAAGAAACCAGATGTTTAACAAAATATGCAAGGAAAGTTGTTCTGCTCACTGCCACACCTGGACCTTAGATGACATCTGCCTGATAAGGGGCTTTCCAGGTCCCTTTTCTGAGATGAACTTCAAGCTTCAGCTTGTCACTAGGAACTAAATTATGAGTTTGTGTTACTCAGCCAAGCAGATAGACTCTGCTTTTGCTTACAGGGCAGGTGCTGTCCCTTCATACTCTGGGTATTTCCACTGGCAGTGGGCAAAGGGCAAACCAAGAGAAACAGGGCGAGTGTGTATCCTTGATCAGTCTCTTCCCCGATGCTGGGCTCAGGTAGAACTGCAAGAGTGTAAATGGCATCCTTCAAGGCCTTCAGGAGGGAGCATGTGTGAGACAACACAACTATATGTTTCTTTTCAACACGTACTGTACCTAAAACTTTGGACTGAATCCTGCCCTTTCTCCACTGCATTATTTGCTCACCTTCCCTCTGCAGCCTCTTACTCACTGTCTATCTCTGCAGCTCTCTTCTCAGTGGATCCGCACGAGCTGTGAGTCATTCCACATCTTGTACTAAACTCAGAACAATATTTAATTCCTCGACATCCCCCCCCTCAGGTTGTTAATGGACTCTGTTCCTTCTCCTTTTGCCCTCTCATCATGGCAGGGGCAGAGAAGCACCTCTGGAGTCTGTCAACACTTTGCTCAGACAGTTGATTGGGCATTGCCTCTGTGTCAGCAGCAGGTTTAAGCACAGAACTGTGAGTGTAGGGAGCATTTCTATTCTATTCTAGCTTTGAAGTGATGCAATGTTGCAGTCTAAAACACAGATGCTGCCCACTGAATAGATGGGATGTCATGGAACCGTTGCTAAGTGGGTGCTTTGGGAAATCAGAAAAAAAATTATATATGTACATCCCCCACCCCCACACACCATTTCAAACAACCCATTGATTGTTTTTAAAGTGAAAGGTTTTGTCATTGCCTGAAACAATGATGAAAAGAAGAGAAGCTGCCACGGAAACACAGAATAATAATGCTCAAGCAAAAAAACCTGGTTTTCCAAGATTTTTCTTTGCTTATCTTTTCAATTAGACATCATACACTAATTTTCAGCAATTCAAGATAGGTGTGAACTGTGCAGAAATGAAGCTCTAGTGATCGTGCTCTGTATTTTTATGAGCCAGGTGTGTTGCCTGTACCAGTGAGGTTTCATTCTCATAGACATTGACATATTCTTCCCCCATGTACAATTTCTGTAATATTTATCTTTTAGTTACTTTTATAGAATCTGTCCCCAAAGGACTGCATATGAGAGCCTGTTTCTTCTTTAACAACACCACGATAGGAGCCTGCTGGTCGAAAAGGGGATCTGGGTTAAGAGGCAATGAGGTTGGGAACTGAGGCTTACAGGCTAATGCCACAGTTCAGCTTGAAGTGGAAGCACAGGGTAGATTCTGTGCTCTGTTTGCCATTTTGCTCACCTTCAAATCTGGGCTATTTTCTCTACATGCTTTACATTTCTGTTTCCGCATTAGTGAAACAGCAGTAGCTCAAGAGCAATACAGTCATCTGGGCTCTTAGTAAGTGCACCATGACCCTCTTACATTACAAATGAATAAAACACAGAGCAAATTTCATGTAGCTCAATACCTTACGTGAGGGCACCATGCCTCTAGACAGTTCATTTCTGTCTCTGTTATCATTGAGACAGCTCTTCTGGCTAGTTCTTTTTTCACAAGAGTCTTTTATTTAATAATAAAAAATAGCAATTCTGCTGTCCAACTGCTCACAAAGTTTGTGGATGAAAACAAGTTTGTCCTTTATAAATACCCAGAAGACAACATTAATCCTCTCGTATTGAATTGCTTAAGTGTTTTTGTCCTAAATGCTCCAGAGGTACTGAATGCAGGCCCTTCAGTACCACTAGAATGGCTTACACAGTATTACTACTAATCATCTGTTAATATATTGTTTGGCTGGCAGTTACACTTTAGAGTGGCAGCTTTCCTGACTGTGGGCATGCATGCAAAAATCTGATCAGAAGCTAGAGATCGGTATATGTACTAGCTGTTATTGCATGGATATCATGAGTATATAAATGTTGATGAGCATTGTTTATCTATGTCTCTTACATGGAATGACTAGTGTATAGAATTTGTATTACTAACATGTCTAAACTGGTGCCTTTTACTACATTTGTTATATATTGCTGCTACTCTGCACTTGCCATACACGGAGCCGGGTCTATTCAATGCAGAGCAATGTTTGAATAATTCAGGGTCTTTTGAATTTGATGCTATAGTAATCACAGAACCAGTTTTAACCTGCTCAGCATATAATGCAAAGTGTTCCATCTGAAAAACAGACAACAGGTGATTGTGACTGTTCCTTACCATCAATGGAGTGAGAAGGAGTAGATTTAGGATCGTCAGGGACTTAGAGATGATGGAAATGGGGTGTCTCGGATAGTTCTGAAATATCTTTCTTCTGTGCTAATGGGAATTAACATCAATGGTATTCCCTGCCATCCAGTCTTTAAGTCCATTTGAGCTACAGAATGGTTACTGTGATTTTTGGGGGGCCAAAGGTGGCGAGAGGGTTTGTTGTTGGGGTCCAGCTTCCACCAAGAGCTCTCTTACTGGTAGTGCTCCTCATGGGTCTGCTGGCATTCTGGACATTCTGGCTTTCCTATCGTCTGGAACAACAATTGCATACATGAGTTGCCCTTAATAAACAGCAACCCTGTTGGTATTTCAGGGGAATAAAATACAATGGTGATTCCTTAGCCCACTAGACATATTAATATGTTTTCTGATTACTAATTTGGTTTGCAGTAATAGCAGCAGTCTCCTCTTGTGAAGCACTTAGAGGCAAAGACTCTAACTGTAATTACTATTGAAGTTGTAAATGAGCTTCTCTAGGCTAAATGGGCATTAGATCAGGTACTGTTTGAGAGGTGAACAGGAAAGACTGAAGAACCTGATTGATGTCTTACCAGATTTTGTCTCATTTGGCTTTCTCTAAATCATCATCATTGTTAAGCTCAGATTTTCCCAGTCACAGAAAGATTTGAAAGCAGGAACATTCTCAAGGGTTCACTGGTATGATGAAAAGTACAGAAACATATGCTAGTGAGTTAAGTTTTCACTCTCTTGGCTAGTGATGCAGTATTGGAGAATGTAAAAATGTCAGTTTAGAACATATAGTTCCAAATACTTGCTCTTCTGTAAGGCTGGATAAAGCAATATAATGAAATTACTACTAAAAAAATGAATTATGATTTAGATTAATGTTCACAGACAATGTCTGTTGATTTTTCCTTTTTTGTTTGTTTGGGATTTTTTTCTTTTTTTGTTTTGCCCTGTAAGCAAAGCATTTTGATTTCAGGTTTAATCATCTCTAATAGCCTCTTTTTTAAGGTCTGCTAAGCTAACAGTATGAGGATCTACCATTGATCTTAACTTGATTTATGGTCTATAGATGACCAAGCAAAGACTTGAAAAACTACTTTGCCCTAAAGAATAGCTATAAACCCCACTTTCCCATCAGAATGAATTTTGTTAGACTGAAGATTCTGCTAGAAAAAAACCTTGGTATCAGGCTCACCAGATAATAAATTATCTGCAACCCTTCCCAGCCTGCAATCAATATGTTATTCACTATTTATTTCCCAATTTTAATCCAAAGACAGAAAACTGAGAAAAGTCAACCTAGGACAAAACTGATGATAACAATGACATTTATTGACATTTCTGAGGCACAAGGTGATTTAAATGGAGTTTAAAAACCTTTCAGCAAATGACAAGGGGTCTAATGAAAACCCAGTGAACACAATAAAATACGCACCATCAGCTGCACGCAGATGAAAGATGGAATTTACATAAAAATAAGATAACTTTGCTTCTGTGTCAGTTTATCCCACTGCTAGACAGCTGCCTGGTTGTTGCAAACCACAGCAATAACATCATGCTGCCCAGGCCTCATGGCCTTCCTTCTGATGATGTAAGAGAGAGGGAAACTGTAAATGAAGGGTTGAGAGGCAGAGAAAATCCAGCAGCTAAAACCTCAAAGATCTTTAGGTACCCTTTTAGTCATTTATGACATATATATTTATGTAGATTTCTACTTGCTAATAGATAGATTCCCTTGTTTATATCTCTGATTCTGTTGGATATGTGTGTTTTAATGTCCCACGTGTTTGGCCCTTGCATTCCTGATACATTTTGTTGTGTTCCACCAGGTCTTCTGTGTATACAGCTGTTACCAAGCCCAGTTTCAACCAAGGAGTATTTTTTCTCCTGGTCTCACCAGACACATTGTTGTTTGACATTGCTCAGTATAAGACCCTTAAGGTGCCTGAAATGTTCCCTGCTGCTGTCACCTATAATTTTTACTATAATGATGGCTCTAACCTACATCAACAGATGAGGCCATATAAAACAAACAAATAAACAAACTACTTTGAGATAAATTCCTGCAGCAAAGGACTGTAGCTATCCCAGTGCATTTCAGCTGATTCTTTGTAAGGCTAAGTAAATAAATTCTTGCTAAAATCTCCTTGGACTGCCATATTCAACCCTTTAAAAAATCCACATTTTGCAGTCACTCTATATTGTTTATCAATCTTTGTACTATAAATGATTGGGATACTGAGTCTTATTCTGTTAGTAACCATTTTTTATGTACATATGAAATAAAATGAAATATGTATAATTACTCCTTTGTACACAAAGCAGAAAAAATATACAATCGAGCAAAATTTTCATTTTACCTTTTTTCCCAGGCTGGCATAAAATGTGTGATATAGTAATTTAAAAGGTGTGATTTTTATATTCTTCCGTACAGAGAAATGAAACAAGCTGGTGTGATATAAATGACAGCTTCTGAAGGGGTACTTCCGTTTACTTAATTCTGCCTTTTTATTCTTTGCTACTGTAAAGCTGATGACTTGCTTTTAAAGCTGTTACTTGGTATGAATTTTGTAAATACTTTTAGTGCTTTGTGCGTCTGCTGAAATATTTTTACAGTTAGGCAGCTGAAAGTGTTACCTTGTCTTTTATTATAGGTCGGGCTTTTGCATTTGTCTTTGCTACTTCACCCTCTCTTGTGATCCCTTTCTCTCCTGGTAAGGTGAAAATCACAATCAAATAAAATTTAGATTGATTTTATATTTGTACTTATCACCCTCCATCATACAATTTTTCGAGAGAGGAGCTGTAGTAAAGCTGCTGCTGTACCTACTAAAGTCATTATATCACAGATCCATTGTGCCATTTCATGAGACCATAATCTGCTTCTGTATGAGGCAACTAGATCAGTGCCTCATAAAAATGGCAAAATCACCACTATTACTGTTCAACAAGTTTTTATGCTTTGCTGAATTTTATCATTATTATTGTTGTTTTACTCTTAGTGTGTCCTAGTGAAGCTGTGTTTAGAAGAGAGAATTTTTTGTCTAAAAATACCCCAACTCAGTAGCTTGACAGAAGGGTAACTCCCTATGACAGAAGCAGGGTTTTGTCTGTGGGTTTGGGATAGGATATGTGCCCGACCTGCATATATGTCCATGATGCTGTTGATGGGGATGTGTGATTTGTGAGACTGAATAAATTCACAAGTCTGACTTTTGAAGTGGGGTAAAAGAGTTGACATCAAAATTGTTGAGTAAGTGATAAAAAGGAGATATGTACCTCCATATTTACTTATTTAAATACCTGTAGCAGTGTTTCAATACCAAACATTTATTTATATTATCTTTATAATACTAATTATGTCAATACTAAACTACTTCTATAGCTCTTACTTGTTCTTTTTGACAAAAAAAAATAAATTATTGGCATATACCAGCACTTTTAAAACTAGAATTGGGGGTTTTTTAATATCTCTGTTTCTAGATAACAGTTGTGATAACAACAGACATTAGGGAAAGGGGCTAACATTAGCTTAAACTGCAGATTACATGCAAAGTAATATTTTTTCTAACAACATTGTTAATAAATTGAATAAACACAACACTTTTATAATATGAAAAGGCAGTCTCTGAGGTAGGAAGTTATTTGTTGTCCAGCAATCCAGCTGTATACTAAAGCTGTCTTTTCTTCAGTTCTCTTTCTCTTCAGGTGCTCTTTTCCACCACATATAAACCTCTTGTGGAGTATTCCCAACAATTTGGTCTGTGGAAATTCTCTAAAAATCTGAGGGAGTTTTATCTATTTATTTGCATATGTATTTATTTCTCTGAGAAATCCATGAACAGTTTTTATTTTCCTCGAATTGTGCCCTTAATTTTAGAAAAGCTGGATAATCATAAGAACAGTGGTCCACAACTTTTAATAAGAACTCCTGCAGATGCAAAATGATACAAACTGTATCCTTTGTGCTAGGGGAGGAAGGGAAATCCTTGGAATGAAAGGGTAGGCAATTTGTCTGTCCCTGTAGCTTTTGAGGGATAAAGGGCATCTGACAGGGTAAGAGAAGTGTAGTTTCTGGTGGGCAACCTGTCAGGGAAAGAGCTGAAACTAAAGCATCTTAGGGTCAGGTGGTGATGTCCATGCTCTTTGCTCTGGGCACTTTACTTCTGCCAGGACATAGAGCTGGGGACTGATCCCTGCAAAGGCTTTTAGATACAAGGACCTGGAATAGCTCACAGTAAATCACAGTGCCACCTGGTTCAGTCAAAACCAAAGAATTAATTTTTTTCTTGTAGCTATTTGCTAAAGGACTTGGAGCTTTTAGTTATCCTTTGGTGCTGCAGTTTCTGAATATCCCACCTTTTAAAGTTGACTTTCCTTCTGTTCTGTCCAGTGCTTTATACTGAATATAAATGATAATTGCAATCACAAATAAGAATATTTTTTTTGGCATCACTTTAAGTATATTTCAGCAGAGCGACTCCTGTGTGTGCCCATTTGGCAAAATGCGTCCTTTCAGGTAGGGTCATTTACTTTCCTTAACCTGTCAGACAGAAGACTATTTCAGCTTTAGTCTCAATATCTCAGGGCCCTCTTAGTTTAAATTTATTAGAAACCAGGGAAGGTGCCCTGCTGCAGCATAACCTTGGATGTCTTACAGGTTTTTCAGCTGCTGTATAAGGGCAATGCCCTGAGTAGATACAAATTTAACTAGACATGAGAAATTGCAAAATCCTTTTTTTTATTACCAGTTTTCATTCGACCATCAGAATAAATTTTCTATGATGTCATAACTTCAAAAGCTCTCCTCGCTCCCTTCTTCCCCCATCTGTTTAACCAATAACTTATTCTCACAAATACCGAACATCCCATTATGAGCAAAGTTATCTTGATGGGTCTGGAATGTACTGTGGATCCATGCTGAATTAAGTTATATTTGTGCTGAGACTATGCAGTCTAGAATAAAAGTGGTTACTCTTTTTTTTTTCCTTTTCTTACAGATAGATTTTCTGAAAAACTCAATTTTTTTACAGAAAAAAAATAATGGATTTGGGAAAAATTTAGAAAACAAAGATAATTTGTACAGTTGAAATTGAGCTTTTTTTTCCAAAAAGATAATAATTCTTCAGGGAATACAGATAGAAATATTTTTCCCACCATTTTCTAGTATTATTGATGAGCCACAATCATAATTTTAATGACTTGTTTATTTTGTTCTCCTAAATAATTCAAGTTGATGTTGCCAGTAATCTCACAGAGAGTATCCGAGATATCCAGTTGTAGGAAGTGAGGTCAGTGTGGTGTTGTCAGAGATGATCCTTATCTTTAAAAATGGAAGGAGCCAGTGAAATATGGCTTTATTAGGTAGATATAATTTTTGGAGAGATGTGAGACCAAAGCTCCATCCAAAGAATGGATTTTTTGGGGAAGCAATTGTATCAAACCAGCCGACTTCAGTCACTTCTACAGCTTGCTGGGGAAGAAGCACTGAATCCCTTGTGTCTTGGCTTTGGGAAGTCTTCTGACCCTGTCACTCCTGATATCCTCAAAAGAAAAGAAAGTATGGTCTGCAGGGATCTGGGACAGAGTGTGTATGTTTAAAATTGTTTGACACTTGCCCACAGAAGGCGATTATCAGTTTTCCTATCAAAAAAGAGTGGTGCTGGAGCTGCCCTGTACTGCTCGTTGTTCATTAAAAATCCCCATCCTCAAGGTGTTAGGAAGCAGAGAGGGAGGAAACTGGATGGACTGGACAACGAAAGCAGAATTCAAAATTATCTTGGCAACCTGGGGAAGATGCACTGAAGTGGAGTGGGGGGAAGTGCATGATACTTCACGTAGGCAAGCTGAGTCAACTGCACAAATAAAGAATGAGGAGCAGCTGGCTGGGAAGCTGTTATACAGGAAAGGGTCAGGGGTTACACTGAACCACGAGGTAATGCATATGAGTCATGAGTTAAAAATGTCACACTGCTGTGGTGAATCCAAATGCCATACTGGGAGGCAGCAGGGCACTTGAGGTAGTATTTCCATTCTGCTCAACTTTGATAAAAGATTCGAGGGCCTCAAAGCTAAAGGGTGATATTGAATTTGGAGTGCTCACTTAGAGAAAGATCTGGATCAGGTGGAGACACTTTAACAATTTACAAGAACAATCAGATTCCTAGAAACTGGCATCTGAGATAAGAGACTAAATTGAAATTGCATAGCCAAAATACAACAACAACAACAAAAAAGAAGATCAAGGGGAGCACATAATATTTTTTAAAATTACAGAAATTGTTTGAAGGAAGGAAAAACTAATCTCTTCTCCCTGCTCCTGGGCTAAAACCCGCAGTCTGTAGGGGGCTACAGCCATATCAGAGTAAATACAATTTATTTGAAGATGCAGGAATATAAGAAGGGCTTTGAGAAGCGAAAGAGTTCAGGAGTTTGTTGACTAGCTGTGTGTAAATGAGGATTAGGAATTGTTTGGATTTTCAGGCAAAAGGTAGCATAATGCCCCTGGTAGTCAAGGAAGAAGGTGGGATGGTTAATCTTGTCTTTCCCAGGTGTAAAAAAGTTCCAGGTAGAGTTCTGCTGATGTATAGAATATGGGCACTGGCAATTTGGAATGTGACAGGAAGGAAAATGTGACAAGGAACAATCTGCTAGGTCAAAGTAACCTGGAAAATTAGAAAAATAAAGGACAGATTATTTATGGAGAAAGGAGAGACTCATCTAAGGAAGGAACATTGCTATATTGCAAACATGAAAGGTTTACATGCAGACTTACTTTGAATTTTACCCTACTTTAAAAGACAAGGAATTAAAGGTCTGCTTTTGAAGTTTTAGGAGCTCAAACATACTGAGGAGGGGCTAGACCAATCTCTGATGTCTTTTAGTCTGCTGAGAAAAGTATTAACTGTACAATTGTAAATGCTCCAGAAATTTCTATACCTGCTTTGGCTGCCCCTGCACAGGGAAATGCACATCCTCATTGCTGCAAAACTACCACTGTACCAGCCAGATGAAAATAGCAAGGAGTATATTGACACTTACTGCAATTGCACCTTTCTTCTGCTTTATACACATCTCCCGCGGGCGCAGAACACAAAACCCAGGGATTTTGCAGGATGAGGCCACTTCCAGTGGGCAGAAACGGAGGGACCAGTCAAATGTCATGTTTAATTTATATCCCACTCAAAAATCATGGTCTGTGTCTTGGCTTGTACTAGAGCAAACACATAAGTCAGGAAGTGAAAACACTGCAGATGTTACTGCAGGTGACTCTGTCAAAACAAATTAAAAAAAAAATTAGTTAAAAAACCAAACAAACAAATTAAAAGCAAAACTGGATCTGACTGATGCAACAGGCTCTTTGGTTGACTGGAGCGAAGAAACATAAAAAAAAAGGTCAGAAGCAGGAGATGTAAAAGAGAACAGGGGATATACTTTGTATATCCTTCCTGGATTTTGACTCAGATGGTTAGCAAGAGAACTTGCACTGAGGCTGCAGAAAGGGGCTCTCTCTCTAGAGATTTCTTCATTACCATCTTTTCTCCATGGCTCAGAGAAATAAATAAAAAGGAAAAACCACTGTCAAGCCAGGTAAGGATGGGTAGAAACATAAAAACAAAACACGTGGAGCCATCAGCATGTGCTTTTTGTGGAGACCTGTGTGATACAGTTCCAACCCAATCAGAGCCCTCAGTCCTGAATTAATTTTACTGCATCCCTATAGCCACATAGGTTTTGGGATGATATGTTTGTTCTCTCTTTACTTAGATTTTTAAAAGGTGTGTTAGTTTAAAGTGCCCAGACATGGCACATATCCATAAAAATTACACTGTCAGTGAGACCAAGAAAGTTCTACAGTCTCCTAAAGTAGTCAGAATTCTAAGCAAGAGAGGCAGAAAGGACAAGGGGAAAAAGAAGAAAAGAACCTCTCATTCCGTTGAGATAAAGATGCCATTTGTCACAGAACCATAAAATCATAGAATGGTTTGGGTTAGAAAGGACCTTAAATATCATCTAGTCTCCTCCCATCATGGGCAGGGACACCTTCCACTAGACCAGGTTGCTCAAAGCCCTATCCCATCTGACCTTGAATGCTTTCAGGGATGAGGCATCCACAGCTTCTCTGGGCAACCCTTTCTAGTACCTCACCACCCTCACAGTAAAGAATTTTTTCCTAGTAGTTAATATAAACCTGCATCTTATGGGAAGGAAAAAGTCCCTTTCCGTATTTCTTTAGGCCCTCTATAGGTACTGGAAGGCCACAACAAGGTCTTCCCTCCAGAGGCGACAACCTTCTGAGTGCCACTGTCCAGCCAATTCCTTACCCACTGCTTGGTCCATCCATCAAATATGTGCCTCCACAGTTTATAGACAAGAGTGTCATGTAGGACAGGCAGATGACGTCACTTGCTCTTCGTTATCCATCAATGCTGTCACCCCTTTGTAGAAGACCACTATATTTGACAGGTGTAATTTGCCCTTAGTGAAACCATGTTGGCAGTTACCAGTCACTTCCTTATCTTCTATGTACCTTAGCTTAGTTTCCAGAGTGATAGAATTCTAGCATTAATCTTCTCACACTGAGGAAAGATTATGGGAAAAGTGGTAGCTCTTCAGCTCTTTCATTATCTCTTTAGCCATGTGTCTTCCGAGAAACTCCAGTGTTTTTCTGACCTAAACATAGCAGTGAGATAACCTCACTTCTTATTAACGTTGACAGAGGTACCTTGTCTCAACAGACTCCACAGTTCTCTCTTCTTTTAGCATTGTACATCACAGAGCCCTTGTATGAACATCTCAAGGATATGCAGTAGCTGGCTTTCAACTGTGTCCTTTAAGGCTTTTCAATCTTTCATATCACTCCCCCCAACCTTTGGAAATGATGTATTATCCAATTCTTCACATTAAGAATTTACCATTCCTTGGGATGCCATGCTGGCATCCATCCCTTGTGATGCTTAAAAAGACAGCACTATTTCATAGCTTTAGTCACTGTCAGAGTAACCTAGTTTCACACACACTTTTACATTGGAGTAGGCTTTAAAAATTATTTGAACTCACCCCATGACCTGAATATTCACATTCTTGTCACATTAATCCGTTTGGATCTAATGATGTCGTAACAGATTTGGGTGAGGCTCAGGCAACTGGCTTTTCAGCTTAAGTCTGCAGAATTCTTTCTTCATAAAAACTAAAGCACGTGAAATTACAAAGTGCTGGTTTTGGGCAACGTAGCTCTGTATGCTTAAAACAAAACATTTAACATAGAAAATGCACTAGACACAGTGGAGAAGAGGAGCTTTGGAAACTTTATATCGCTGAAGACCACTCTATTATTTAGTGGTAAAATCCAGATTATTTACCCAATCTTTTTCCCAAAAATCCTAGGAAATAAAACATGCCAGGGAGATGCAGTAAAATAGTGGAGCACACATGAATGCTAAATACAGTAACTTAATTTTGGTGGTTTTACTTTTTGTTGGTTTTTGGTTTTAACCAATATCCTGCCATTTAATGATACAGTGTCAATGTTCTTTATTGCTATACTAGTAATTTTGTTTTCTTTTGGAGCATTGTACTTTTGGTGGCTTATTGTAGACTTCGTTCTGCCATACATGTCACTACTGTATAGCTCATATTCTGCCTTCCCAGTTACAGCAGGAATATATAGAGGAAGTGAGAGACTAATCCGATTGAGCACAAAAGGAGACAGAATGTGTCCCTGAATGCTTAAACTCATCAAGAGAAGGCCTGCTGCCTTTTCTATTTTGAATGCACAGTTGTTACCCAATACAAATACTTTTCTTTTGGTAGTGAGGTCTATGGTTGCCTGCACAGAGAGCATTATGATCCAAGCACTAATTCCTATTCCTTATTCTATTCTACTAAAAGTTGTCAGTGCTTGCACGCACCCATTGAAGTGGTTTAATCCTACTGCCGTTCTGACACCTGAATAAAACCCTACTCCCTGTGTGGTTTAAGGGACTGAGTAGATGTTTCTATGAGGCAGAAAGGAAAACAGGAATATTCAGGTCAATGGCCACAACAGGCATGAGATGTAGCAGCAAGTGAAAGATCTCTGGCAGGCCTACCAGAATGTAGAGGAGATCAGGATAGCATCTGGTAACTCCCTGCTGCTCCTACATAAATATATAAATATATAAAGGAAGAAGCAAAAAAGGGTGTTTTGCATGTTACGTATAACTCTACAAATATTTGCAAATGCAAGAAGGAGGAGGATACTTTCTCTTGGATGTAGATATAAAAACACTAATATATCTAAAAAGATAACTTCATCAGAGACCAGAAAGAAGGGATACATGCAACAAAATTCAGACTCTGTTAGGCATTTGCAGTGCTCTGAAATTTAGCAGAAAAGAAGCCAGAAAAAGCTCAATAAGGAGGAAGTTAAGGTAGAGATAATACATACTATTATTTTTCCAAACCAAAAGATTGGAAACACTCTTCAAAAGATAGTGTTCATTTCATGACCAAAAGTTATAGGAATATATTTTGAAAATAATTCATTTTGTAAAGATCTAGCAATAAAGGAAGAGAATATTAGAGCCATTAGTTATGTAGCACATCTTAATACCAGTGGTGGAATTTCATCTGTCATGAAGCAACAACATCAGAAAATTCAGATCATAGCAACAAAGAAAGATCTACAGATCTAAGCAACTAAAATAAAAGAATAGACATGCTTCACAAACACTGGTGGTGATTCAGTCTGAGGTCCCAGCTTTTAAGAATAAATTCTCATAAATCACTAGTATAAGAAAAATGAAGAGATTGCAGAAGGCTACAGTCCCATTTGGAAATGCAATTTTGCCAGTTTCAAATGTCTCACACCTGCACTGTACTTTCACGGGGTAAAGAGGCAGTTAGAATATCACTGTACTTGATGTGTGCCTTCTGCTTGCTTGTCTTGCAGTGTTAAGTGATGGGGACAGCTCATCTTCCTCTGTGAGATGGCTGTGTTCATGTGTACAGAGATGCCATTTTAATGCTTCACATTAAAAATCAGCATTTTCCTAGAGTATCTCAAAAGCCCTCTCTGAGGTTTCTGGGAGTAAGGGTTTTGTTTTTTCCATGCTGATCAAATATCTTCCTGCATCCTTCCCTCAGCTCATGTGGGCCTTGGCTCAAATAACTGAGTAGAAGTGAGGCCCTCGTGCCATTAGCTGCTGGTAGCTTCTGTCTTACTCGAGCCCTTTTCATCTTTCTCAGCAATATGTCAGCCACAATCAACATGTCTGGAGTGATTTAGTGGCATCTGCTCTCCTGTTCCCCCTACCCAATAACCTGAGACCCCTTGAAAAGGTTTCTTTTCTCTGTCAAATCTCCTGTGGGCTCACTCTGATGTGACAGACTCCTGAGTACGTTCCATGAAACACTTTCTCTTAAAATAATTTCTCAAAAAGTAGTTTAGGACTTTATACTTTCCCTAGAAATCTAAAAAATTGTGTTTTCTCTAGCAGTTTGGGCTGGCAGGAGATTGACTCCCCTGTTCACTGGCAGACTCATCAAGAGCCAGAGGAGCTGTACTGCCCACAGGTTGCTTATGAAAAAGTCTTTTGCTGGTCCTAGAGGGAAAAATGGTAAGGCACCAAAACTCTAATTCTCAAGTGTTGGATAGTAGTACTGCACATTATTATGGACTAAAATCAGCTAAAGCCATTACTTCACCACCTTTTGAAGACCATGTACTACTCCTATTGTGACAGACACACATACCCATCATCCTTCTCTATTTCAAATGGATGTCAATGATAAATCAGGAAGATATGTGACATTCCCTATATTCCTAAATCATGCTGTACAAGCACTGTGTTCTCCCCAGTGATGTTGTGAATAACTGCAGAATGTATTGCTCTTTTCCTTTTTGATTCCTGTTTGCACCACGTCCTTCTCTGATACTTGTGTTCAATGAAATGCCTACACTTATTATGAAATTTATTAGACGATTTTAGGTGCTCCAACATCACACTTCTCTCCAAAACTGTTCATATCATTTGTTTATGTGGCACTAATGGCAATATTCTAGACCACACACAGTAAAAAAATAGGAAATTCAGTATTCAGACATAGTGTTAAGATTTTGTAAGGCCTCTCTTCTCTGAGCAGACTTTTGGTAGATTTTCATAAATGCCCTTGTATCTGGGCGTCGAAAATTAGCAAACAACTTCTCTAATTTTAGTGTGCTTTTAACCTCTGCTCCTAATAGTCACCTTAGCTTATAAAGATGATTCACTACACTGTACATAGCAATCATAACAGAAAGGCCTTGGCTCAAATAACTGGTCTGTAACTGCGGAGGCCCGGGTTCGATTCCCGGTCAGGGATACTCCCCGGGCAGGTGGAGCCCGTTAGCCCTGTAAGGCAATCCACCTACATCCTGAGGACCTCGCTGCCACTGTCCAAGCTCGCTTGGCCCTGACAGATGAACCTTAGGATTAAAGGGTGGGCTCAGTTCTGCGCACACTGTGTCCCACCTAAAATAAATCCAATGCGCAGGCTGGAAGGCGTACATAGACCTTCCCCAGATCTTCGTTCGCAAAGTCTGACCATTATTATTATCAGTCTGATTCAAGATACACTTTTTTCAGAAAACTAAAAGTATATTAAATTTGATCTGTGCCTGTTCTCAACTGTTTACTGAATCTTTTGGTGGTACTAGTCAGATGTCTCTTTTATGGGACCAAAACTGAGAGAAACAAAGAATAAAATTACTCTTAATGTTGCAATTCCAGAAATGTGGAGGGCTTGGTCAAGAAAAAAAATCCTCACTCGCATCTTCTGAAAATGACTTATGTTCCTAGGGATGTAACAGTGGTGTTACAAAACACTTTTGATCAGCCAGCACAGGAATTCAGTGAAATGTTCCCACTTGAGGCTGGTGCTTACATAACTGAATAAAATTAACAGCTTTCCTCTTTATTTAGTCATTGGAAAAAAAAAAATCTTATTAGGATATGGGTCCTATCTCAGACTGCACTGCTCCTTCAGGAAGCTATTTCCTTCTGACTTTGTACAGAAAAATGCAGGTAGTGGCCTTGCATACTTGAGTGACAGCCCTGGTCTCTGTGTATTTTCTGGCCCAAAACTGATTCCCCAGAGACTGGCACCTGCCTGACACAAGCTGCAGTTGCAATCTTCTGGTTTATCACTCTTTTCCATTGCTGAAGTTAACTTTCTTTCTGCTTCTGAGCTGTTGGGGTGTAATCTAGATTGAACCATTCCTGGAGGAAAGTTTGGCAGCCATTTCCAATAAAACCAGATTTGCATGAAAGGGTGGTTCTGTCAGTTAGGGTTTAATTGTTAGACCCTGAAGTATCACTCTTGCTTGTGTGGCTTACAGATGCCGGCACTAACCAGCACTGTTTGCTTGTTCACTTCAGCAAGCTCTATACCCTCTTCCTTGTGCCTTCAAATGTTGTTTTAGTAATACTTGGTGAATTTCTGTCTATGCAGAATTGCCTAGGACACCTACAGATTGGGACCAGGAATGCTGCAGAGCTGTTCAGTGTCCATGCACATGGCACAAAGATCAAAGTAGTAAGGGAAGAGAGGATTTTTACAAAAGGATGAATATTTTAGGAATATTCAGAGGGCAGAACATTGGAGGACAGAAAAAATTAAGTATCTGACATTAAACTGGCATCTCATTCTACACTGTGTAATGTACGCAGCTTGTGCATCCTGGAGCATGGAACCACTCAAGAGATGGGGAACCAAGATACTTGTTCAGGGGCAGTGAGTATTTGCTGCGTTTATTAACTGGCATAAATGTTATGGGATCACCAATATGAGCACAGGCACAAATAAAAATGCAGTACAGTTGACTAATAAAGTTTCCAGAAGTGGTACTTTCTTCCAGAAGTAAATTTGGCTGATCTTAGAAGGGATGCAGGTCTACATACCCACCCAACTGATGGTAAGGCTTTTAAATACTTTTTTCCAATGGAGATGAGTTACTAAATGTACATAAGAGCAAAAGAACACCAGCCTACCCTGCAATCATGGCTTGCAGTGACAACAACATGACACGCTGAGGGTCTCTGCTGGCTCATGATCAAAGAAATGAAAACAGAAATACCCAGAAAAATGCTGTAATAAGAGTGTCGTGAGGCACTAATGGTTTGCTGCTGAAGGGAAAGAAAACAAATATAAATGTATCTTAACCAGTAAATGTGAACTTAATTGAACTTTTTAAAAGTAGAAAGAACATAAATTATGTTTCAGACTGTTTTTCTCCTTTTTTTTTTATTTTTTAGTCCTTTTGAAAGGAAAACATGTACCAGTTATAATCCTTTCAGATAGCAAAATTCTTTAAAATAAATTGTCAGGAGAGATCAAAGAGTGATTCAGGAATGTAGGAAGTGCTATGTCATATCCAGTAAAGAACACAAGTCTCTTTAGCACGTTGCTAAAGGCAGCCAGGATCTGGTCTTTTACATAGAGCACTGGAAGCCTTGGTGTAGGTGCTGGGCAAACAGTCTTGAAGCTAAGAGCAGGAAAAAGTAAAACAAAGGTAGTTTTTAGCATCTTCTTTTGGTCACAGATTATTTTTCACAGTCTGTTTTTTGGTCAACTGCTGAGACTGGTCAGACCTTATAGCAGTTATTAGCACAGATGAAAGAAATGCCACAGACAGGGTAGCAAGCAGCTGAGAGCAGTGGCTGCACAAAGACAACTCATCTATAAACAAGACACAGGTAGCAGAGAAATCTGATTGGCTGTACAGCTCAAATTTAAACAAACAAACAACAACAAAAAAAACTATTAGGAACAACTGCACCACAGATCTCTCATTTTTTCTTGTTGCTTAGAATTTTCTGGAATTTAACAATTGTTTTTCTTCATCTTATTACTTTCAGGTATTCCATCTTTAGGAGATCATCTGCTTTTCTGTAGGTTGCATCTGAGTATGTAGTGCTCTTATAGTTGTGCCATGTAACAAGTGAACAACCTGTTCTCTGCCTCTTCCATAACTGAGACACGGTTTGACATACCAGATTTTCACACACTACCAGCACCCCCTCCTCCCCCCTGCATAGTGGGAGCCCTGGAAGTACTTTTTGTGGGCTGAGAGCAGACCTTGCATCCTTGCAATTTTTTCTGTTTCCCCCCACACACATCAGCTTTTCCAGGCACCCTGAAAAATCTCTTTGGAAGCTGCCAGTGGGCTACAGCATCAACACTGTGCTTTGCACAGCCAGGAGTTGGTAGACCCTGAGATCAGCTCAGTTGGTTGGAGCTTGCTGCCAATAACACCAAAGTTGTAGGTTTGATGCCCATATGGGGCCGTCACTGAAAAGCTGGACTCGATGATCCCTATGGGTCCTGCCCAACTCAGAGTATTTTGTGATCACTCTAAGTCATGTCCCTGAAAAGCAAAGCTCAATGCCCCTGGTGGGATACCCTTCTGACTGCCAAGATATGATTGCTGATATTAAAGCCGGCTTAAGCAGAGTAATGTGAAGGGTCTATACCACACACATGTAATGCTGAAAGATGATTTAAGTGACTAAATGCTCTACTAAATACAACCATGTGCCAGAACCAAGGCATATCTAAAGATTGGCCTTTAAAGTTTCTGTATGCTTATGTATCATAGGGGAAGAGATACCCTGGAATGGGTACCAGGATTTTCTGTGGTGGTTATAGGTCATTACAGAAGAGAATGAGTGAGGAATTGTGATTATGTACTTGCAGCAGGCTGCACGGCTGGCAGGCTGCTGGGTAGGTGGGTGAATAGCCTTGCAAATATAAATCATGTGGTGGGAGTGAGCATTCCCATCTGATGATAGACACATCTAAATGGGGACCTCACTGAAATGTAATTAGCTAAAAATAATAGTTCCTTTAACACAATAAAAAAAAGAAATATAAAAGAGGAAGAGTAGTGGAACACATTCCTATGAGTCAGTGGCAATATTCAGTTAGTTATAGCAGGTAGGTTTTTGTGAGGTTTGTTTTTTTGTTTTCTTGATGAAACATCTGGAAGCCCTTCCTCATCTGATTTTCTTGACAGATTCAGACCTTCCCAGGGTGAGAAAACAGATTATATACTTTGTTAAAGTTAGAGAAATAAAATAATGAATGAAGACATCAATAAATTTATATTTGGATAAATCCATATTTTGCTTGAAGTCTCATAATTTAGTTCTGATTTTACAGGCAAGCAAGAGAATATTATCCCATTGTGTCTCAGGGCTGTTTTCACTTGCTTCTGGAATTGCTCCCCAGTTCAGCCAAGACTTAGATGGATTAGAAGATCTCAAAGTCCTGTTTTGTGAAACCTCATTCAGGAGAAAAACCTGAAGTCCCTCCTTCTATGAAGGAAGATTCACAGCCCCAGGTCAATAGTTGGTTGCTCCTCTGGCCTCTTCTCAAAGTAAATCCAGAGCTTAGGAGAAGTGCTAAGGCTGGCTTTCTAAAGAAAAATAATAAGGCCCTGTTGGCACAGGGAGTAGGGGTTTAAGTCATGTGGAATTAGGAGTACACTTGTAACAGAGGGATAGTGAAACCTGTCTTTGGAAAGGTCTGCTCATCCTGAAATTAATTCTGTCCTTCCTTTCCTTTCAGCTCAGATTGTGAAGCCAGTTCTCACATGGATATAAAATTATATTTGTCTCTTTTCTCTTTTTAAATGGTGTTAGCCCTACTTTACCATGGATTCTGTGGAGGCGAATTGAGGTCTGTATTCCCAAACAATTCCTTAAATTCTCTGCAGAGTTGTTTCCATCTCTAGTGTTTGTGCACCACACTGTGGTAGTGCCTTACAAACAGTGCAACATAACCATGGGAAGGAGTCTGACTAGGAGACAATTAATTTATAAGAATGATTTATTTTTTCTTTAAACTGCTTTATTTCTCAGCCACGAAAGACAGGTTGCCCTTCTAACATCCCCCCTTGATTGTCTATGTCAATTTTCAGCTTTCAGGACTTTTCTGGTATTAGGTCTTTCTTAAGTGGACAGACGGATGTTTTGGTGCATCTCATCCCTGTTTTGAGTGCCCAGAAGCAGGAAAAGTGAAAAGATTGAAGGCAGGTGAGTGCAGAGGGGTGGCAGGTTCTGTTTTCTCTCACCTGGAGCATTGCTCCATGAGCTGCTCTTATATCTCTGTACTTGCTACTCGGCTGCTGAGCCCTGGACCGAGGTAGGACCTGGTCTGCCAGAGACTTGCAGTGACAGCTTGATGAGATGTTTCTTCAGTCATTACGTGCAGAGAGAAACAGGAGAAAAGATTTAAACAAACAAACAAACAAACCAACCAACCAAACGCAGGGTTGGCTGCATCTGTCTGCAAAACAAGACCGCAGGAATTGCCATGACCTATTAGACCATTGGTCCGTTGCATTTTGGGTCCCAGCTCAAATTCTGGCCAACACCAGATGCTTCAAAGTATGAAATAAGGCACTGTGTAGCAGGCAGCCAGAGTAGCAGGAGGTGTCTCTATTAATGCTCGCTTTCTTATATTTTTTTTTTATTTCCTGTCTTGGAATCTTAACTCACTACATGAATTTCAGCATGTTCCTTTCCCCTAACTTTTCCTCTGCCTCAATAAAGAGTTTGTTTCTCTTACTGTAATGCCAGTTTCTTCGCTAAACATCATCTTCGCTAAACAGTTGAAGGATTCACCACAGGGAGAAATATGTGTTCTCTTAATAGTAATTTAATTCTGTGGGTATTGAAAGCTGAGGGAATTTGTCTACAGTTATATCTGCTCTTTGGCTCTGTGTAGTAACTTCTCAGGCAGGTCATGTACTCCATTTCACTGCTATCTGCTGTTTGTCTGCATATTTTCCTGCATTTTCCATTATCATTTGTTAAATACATTCCAACCTGCAATTTATCTTAGTCAGCAGATTTAGGGCCTTTGTGCCTCTCTGCACACCCAGGGAATTTAGAAATAAATCACTGCTCTGAGGGGTTGTTTTTAGTGCAACAAATGTTTTAGAGAAGTTCAAGAGGGACTTGGTCAATATTGTCTGGACTCTCCTGTGTAATAAAACATTTTCCATATGCCTTCCCAGGTGGTAGAAGAATCCTGATTCAATTCAATTTTCTGCACTTGCTATTTTTAATTTTTAATATGTATGTTTTTCATTGGATTCAAGCTCTGCTGGTTAAATTTCATGTGTAGGGCATAATACAAGCACTAGTCAAAATTATTTTTCTACTATTTATGCATTGATTTTTGTTTGCAGGTTTTACATAAAAATACTCTTTCTCAAATTTTTTATAGGTTAGATGCTGCAGAATAAGCTAAGAAAATGAGAAACTGCATATAGTACAACTTTGTTGGGCAGGGTTTCTTAGATATCCAAAACCAGAACCTGTTTTAAATAAGATGTTCCCTAAACCACATTGCTTTATTGAGATGGAAACTGCGCTAATGTGAGACAAACATGTCTCTTCCTTAAAACCTGTCAAAAAGGGTGCTTTGAAGTGAAGTATTTGCATAAAGATCTAGGTCTCCCTCCTCCACCATTGAAACAAGTGAGAATCTTTGTACATCCAAGTCTGACCTTATGGTTGTGTGGGGGTGGAGATCCTGCTCCCAGTGCAGTGAATTTTGCTTGGTAGGCCTGCCTGCCTTAAATGCTGTGAAATGGTGTAAATGGGATACTTTGGTGCACAATATGTAAGCACCCTGTGCCCTTATGGATCAAAACCAGAGCGCTTTTCACTGGCAGGGTTTTGCCATCACCCACAGCTTTGATGTCCCCTTTGGTGGCATGGCCAGGTGGCAAAGCATCCCTTGTCACCACACAGGGCGTGTTTTGGACACTTGGTTGTGAATGCTCCGGAGAGAAGGCTGCTTGCCCATCAGTTTGTCTGCTGCTCTCAGCAGGGCAAGTCCTCTGCAGTGATGTGAGTCACTGAGCACTCAGGTAATAATGGGTAATAACAGATCACAGAGTAAAAAATTGTTGTGGGGCTTGTGTAAAATTGATTCAAATGGGAGGCAATTGTCACAACTTGCTTCAAAAACAAAAGCAGGGTTTTTTAACAGAGATATAGCTATAATGGTTCATTATCATAATCAAGTTTCTATCAAGAGCTAAGAAAGGCTAGGAGAGCAGGGGACCCCTCTTGATAAAGAAGTAAAATTCACTTCTTTTTTGTGAAATTAGTCTACAGGTTTAACAAATTACAAATAATTGCGGAAATGAAAAATTATTGCATTATGCATTCAAGGGACAGTTTTCATATTAGCAAACTGATCTGGTGCACATTCAGAGGCATTTTCTGCCATGTTATTTAGCAGCAGGGATCAGAAATATTCATTTTCTCACAGTAAGTTGCATCTAACGCTTTTCTTAGTTTGGAGACAATTAAGGCTGGAATGTGGAGGGACTATTGCAATGGAGTGACTCATACCATACTTATTAGGGAACAATAAGATTACTTTGACTTCTGAAGCAAAGCTAAATCTCCAAACTACTTATTTTTAAATAACTGCAGACTATATACAAATAGGGATAATAGGATTCTAGAGATTTTTCTGGTACTGAACCAATGAAAAGTTGACACATCTATTTGCCGTGTCTGAACAAAATGAAGGAAAAAATCCAATAGCCTAGAGAAAATTACTTAAGTTTATAAGTACAACTGATGTTTGCATGTGTGCATTAATATTCTCTGATTTTTGAGTTTCTCCCAACAGTGGTAGAGGAAGTTATTTTCAGCTGAGGCAGCGTGCAGACCTTTGCAGCTTGTGTTTCCTTGTCACTTCATAAAAAATACAGTTCTGATATGTACAAACTCTAAAAGAAGGCAGATATTATCCTGCCAGTGTGCCTACCCTTACCTATTTGTTATGTTGCAAGACCGCTATGTATAGAAATGTTGGTTTAAAACACATGTGTTTTAAAGCATGTTGGAAGCATGCCTCTGCTTCCAACTGGATGGACAAACCTATCTTCAAACTTGTTTCGCCTTCAGACAGACACAAGATTTTCAAATTATCATCTTTCTGCCTTGTTAATCTAAAAGTCATCATATAAATGTTTTGCTAGAAAGTCCATTTGCTTAGAAATCTATGCAAAGAGACGCTTTTCAGGTTTTAAATCTTTATTGACATAAAAAAAATTCACATCAAATAGTTCATGAGGGCTTAAGTGCTAAAAATTTTACTATCAAAAGTTATAATGTCACAAATGGATTTTGGGCAGAACCAAGGAGTCACTGAAATAGAGAGGCCAGCAAAAAAGAGGTTGATATTCAGAGTGGGACTGTCCTGAGCAGTCTTTGTGGCTTTCTTTGTCCTTCACTGAACTTCAAGTGTAGTAAGAGATTATAAGGAAAGAAGAGGTCAGATCTGGACAGAGGAAGAGGTTTATAGAAATGTGAGGTCAGAATATATGAATTGAACAGGTGAGAAGGAGTGCATGAAAAAAAAGGAGAATGATCTTGCTGAAGCTAAAGCAAGAAAGATGAACTTATCTTGGAGGAAGGGAAGGAAGAGGAGCAGGGCAAGTGGGACATGGAATTTTAGTCATTGCCCAGAAAAGAACAGGCTTAGCAGTAGGAATAATGATGAATGATCAGCTATACAACCCAGAGACAAGATAACTATTAGGTAAAGGAGGCTGTACAGAGGTAGCTACAGGGAAAGGAAGATAGAGAGGTAATTACGTAGAAGTAAATCGCAAGGCAGTATGCCTGTATAAAGAATTTAAGGAGGAATTTAGTAAAGACTAAAATTTTTAAGTACATTTCCAAATAGATTTCAGCTCAGGTAGAATCAATTTAGATATTTGATTTTTAAGGATCGGTGAGAAAGTTATTTGCTACCTCCTTTGGAGGGAGGAGTGTTGTGACATTTGCTAGAAGTACAAGGATTTTCAGATTATAGTTTTCCTATTTACAGTCAAGATCTCAAGAGAACCTGAAACTTTTTAAGTAGCCAGTAGCACACTGCTTGAATTCTCTCAAAATCCAGACATTTTTTTTAGCAGAACTAATGTTTGGACACTGAACAGGTTTTGAAAATCTGTCCTACTGTAGACACAAACAGTTCCTCAACAAAAAATCGCCTTCTTTCCTTGTGAGATTTTTGTCTTTTTTTTCTGTAGTTTTACTAAATATAAAACAATCTGATAAAATTGCATTCATTTCTTCTAGTGATTTTTGATGAAGGTACTATCATTAGAGACTAATGCTACATACCCAAAACCACATACTACCAGAAACGGGATACCTGGTGAAAAGTAAGTGTAATATGATCTCACAAAAGATGTCTGAACAGATAAGCTCTGAACACCTCAATTGGATTTAGTAGCATTCAAGATGATTTGAAATCACAGGACAGTTGCTCAGCGCTCTTAAAGACCATATCAGCAAGAGTTTGATAAAACAGCAACAACAAAAAAGCTGTGATTTACAGCAGCATTGGGATGACTTCTCTTAATAGAGATTCTTAAAGATTCCTTTTTATTTGTCTATCTGTGCTGATCATTGGGATGCTAAATGTAGAGGAGCTTAGAAAAAACAATTTACTTACCCAATTTCTCAAGGGAAAAAAAACACAAGAAAAATACTAAAATTCAAAAACTAAAAATGTAGGGAGCTCATGACTCTGTTTGCATCCAGCTATGAGCCATTACTCACATGAGTAGTCTCACTGATTGCAGTGGGTCTATTTGTAGAAACTGCAGCTTATGCCTGGGAGCAAAGCCAGCAAATGGCATAGGAAACATAGGCACCAGTTTAGGGAGACAGGCTGCAGTAAGGAAAGGTTGTCCTGCCTGTGTTGGAGGATGTGTAGGTCAGCATGGATGTGTTCCTACAGTCCCACTCTCTGTGGTGGCACTAACACACACAAGGTATGAGGGCAACTGCTGTTTTATTAACTTGAAGCCTGTGCTCTGCGCCACCTCCCTGGCCCAGGAGCAACAGAAGCAATAAGCAAGGGATTGTGATGGGGTTATTTGGGTCTTGAGTGAGGAAGAGCAACAGGATAAACCAGAGAATAACAAGACAAAGATGAAATTCCCAAGCTAGTCTTTCTTCTCCCCTCACTTACCTGGTTATTCCACCAAAAAATCCTCTAAGCCTTTCCTACTCTATTCACTTTTCTCCACACAGACCCCCAGCTCTATCTTTCCTTCTCACCTGCTGTGGACTCTAAATCCCTCTCATTTCTCCAGTAACACTACAGCTCTCTCTCACCCATCTGTAGTCCTTTCTGGCACATGAAGATCCTCAAGGTTTTATTGCATGACACAGATATGAGTTTTCAGCTCCTTTTGCCCTTCCTGGCCCTTCAGCATTCCCCTTCACCACAACATGCACACCTGTCAGCAGGTGACTCCTTCAAATATGGCCTGTTGCTTACACTGCTGAATTGAATTGCTTGAAGGATCTTTGGAAGGGCAAAACTGAATTTGTAGCTGAAAAGCCTTGAGCTTTCCCATCTATAAAAGAAGCTGACAAGTTCAAAATCCAGCATTTAGTGATTCATATGTGAAATAAGTTTTATGAAAAATTTCTTAAATGGGCTATGGCATAAAACTTGGAGATCCCAGCTAATAGCTCAAAGCCAAAAGAATAAGGCACAATGTGTTAAATCCCCTTGCTAAAATCTGCTTACCCATTTCAATTAGAGATGCCTCACCAGGACACTGGCTACTCCTCAAATTGTTTTCCTGGCGGCAGAAATTTATGACCAGTTCACAAGAGAAGAAGTGTGACAGATAAAAGGGACTAAAAATGCCCTTTATCCTTGTTGTACTTTCCTCCCTTGTATTTAGGGCCTGGGGTGAAGGGAAGGAAGGGGTGGTTCTGGTTTTGCTAAATACAGAGTGTGATATATATGAATCTAAGCTCTGTGTGGTGCAGCTATATGAATCTCAGTTGTCACATGACTGTGGGAAACTGGAAGGATAACTGACTGGCCTAAGCTGTTTCACTTTGACTTTCCTTCTTTTTTTTTCTTATATTGCTACCCTTAATATTCCTTAAACAATATTTTTTTTCAATATAGAATTCAACTGGAAAGATCTAAACAGTGATATACAAACAAATACAGTTGGAAGTTTTGGCCAGCTTCAGAGTGTCCCTGGGAAACCAGTGTCCCATTCTAGATAAATATTATATTGTCTTCATTCAATATAATATTTAGAAAAATAATTAAGTTTATGATAAAATAAATATGGGTTGGAGCAGGTGCTTCAGTGCTTTCATGGATCAGAGATTAAAATCATCATAAACATCTAATTCCAATTTCATTTTTTTTGTCTCTAAATGCTCAAAGGAAATCTGAAGAGAACCCAGATAGTTTGAAACAGCTACCACTTTATGTAAATTCTATGATTTTTTTTTTTCTTACATCATCTGACTTGTCCTTGTTTGTTTTGGGGGATTTATTTCTCTGTCTACAAAGCTAAAGGTAATCCATTATTAAGATCTGTTGATTAGTGGATATTTTGGCATTCAAGACACTTGAGCTCAGCACTCTGTCCCAGCTGTAGAAATCTGCTATCCTTTCAGGTGAGTGTCTAGAGTCACTGGGATATGTGAAAACTGTGAATACACCATCCCTGTATTCACATTTATTTTTGTAAGAGCAAGATGCCTAGACAGTCCCTCAAAAAGCATTGAATAGCTCATTGAAGGTCTATACTGTTCGAACTGTTTTCTTTGTGAGCATGCCTCACAGCACCTAATGCTTGTGAGGATTTAGCTCTGATCAGCTATGTTGTAATCCACAAAGAGAGGTTTCCTCCACTGTGTCGCCTGCATGACCAGATCCACCATGTGTCAAAGCAAATCTGCCTGATGCTTTCTTACACAAAAGATGGCAGATCATGGCAGTACCCTTTTTTATTTGCCCTTACTATCAGGCTAAGAAGTAACATCCTCTCTGGCTTCCCCCCTCCCATTTTCTGATTCAATTACCAGCTCATTATTCAACACAAACGGAACTATTTCTAGCATTGAAAGGGAGAGCCTCTGATCACTCCTGAATACTTGTCACTCATTGCTAGAACACCTTCCTTGGAAGATAGAGAATACAGATTCAAATAACGTAAGAGACATTATCCTTATTTCTGTTTATAAACTTTAAAATGTCTGCAGACCTACCAGGCTATGCATCTGCTGAGCCCAGCAATGCCAGAGTGTGTCAGATTTAATCTGTGTGGTATCCAGCACATCTAAGACATGCTGAACTCAGAGCACATTTGCTCTAAGTTGATCTTGAACCTACAGCGACATTTGTCTGGCACTTTGGGACATCCAGACTTTCTGCTCAGATGGTCAAAATCCTCAGGTTTTGCCAGCTGGAAAAATAATTTATTTGAACCCTGGGTAGTTTTTGGTTCAAAGCGGAAAAATATTCTGGGCATGCCAAAAGCCTGACAGCATATGCAAGGAGTTAAGTAAGCAGAAGACTCTGAAAGCCTATGTGATGGACTTTGGCAGTTAACACCAGTCATTAAATATAGGGCAGCCACTAACACAGCCTCTGCCTTGTGACAAACAGCAGATCTGGACACCAATAATTCTAAAATGGTGGAGATCGTCTTAATCCCAGAGAGGTACCTCTCTGAAGCTCATCATAATGCATATGCACATCTTGCAAAAGCATAACTCTGCATGCCTTGGGTCACTTAGGTGAGGTGACTCCTCTGAGGTTGGTGAAAATCCATATATATGCACCAATCTCTTCCAACATGCTACATATGCTCCTCACCCTGAGCACGGGATTGCAGTAGTTAGAAAGGACTCTAAAGTCTGAGAAATGCAGCCTGGGGTTGGAAGCTGTTAGTCTTATGGCTGAGCTGAGTCTTGTGGCTTTCACCTCAAGAGAAAGTGAGCTCACTTTTTCCCCATTCATACAGAACTTTGATATCTGACAGATGATTTTGGAAGTTGTGTTCTACCTTTCCTCTTTGGTAGGAGAGGAGTTTCAGAGCAGCTCTTGTGCAGCTCTGCTTGGAGGTTTACAGTCTATTAATCCAAAGCAGACATTACTTTTCTTAAAGGATGTTCACACTAAAAGACAGTGAGGAGCTGAGTTGTTCCAGTAATGAAGATGATGCAAGTACTGTAGACAAAACCTGCTAGACTATTTTATCTAAACTAGGTAAAATATTTCAGGCAGACAGTGGGTCAGGATTCTGGAGTGCAACATCTTTAAATTTTGTACTACATGTTGATCACAGCTGATGGAAAAGGTGTTGGCTGAATTCGGTACCCTCAGAAAGGTTGAATATTATTAGACAATTATTGCATGCAGTTGTGTACCTCATGTACACGGCATTAAGGAAAGAAATCTTTTAGGGTTAGGGTTAGGGTTAGGGTTAGGGTTAGGGTTAGGGTTTGGGTTAGGGTTAGGGTTAGGGTTAGGGTTAGGATTAGGGTTTAGGGTTAGGGTTAGGGTTAGGGTTAGGGTTTAGGGTTAGGGTTTAAGTGTGAGTACCTCTATACGTGCCCTTGATTCCCACATACCAGATGGGGCTTTTCGCATCTAAACAGAGTTGTGCTGAAGTTAGATGCAAATAAGACTTTGTATAGATTTAGATTTCCTAGTCTTAGAAAAAATGACTGTGGTATTGGATATCATGTATTATAATTTGTTATTGAAAATATGATACATGATATACCCAATTAAACATGTCCTGACGAGAGAAAAAATTACCAAGAGGTAATAAAAAGTGTAAGTCACACATGAATTACCTGGAGAATGAAATTTCTCTGTTGTATATAACTTTTATAAAGATAGTGGTCCCACTGAAGATTTCATATTGCTAGCTCTTGTTGCTTGCACGAACTTATGACGATACAAAAATGTTGGAAGGGGATTTAATTCACTTCTTTATAATGGTGAAATTATCGAGCCATTGGTACCATTTCTGTGCAGTATATATTTATCAGGGAAAAAAAAATGTGCTCTGGACATTGAGCCACTGGGCTGAGAGGGGATCTGGGTTTATTCACCCTGGCTATCTGGGTTTATTCACCCTGGTATCTGAAATAGATAGTTGACCCAGAAGACACTCAAATCCAAGGTGTTTTGGATAGAAACCCATTTCAAGCTGCAGACCTTGCTGGTGTCCTAGAGCTTGGTGAGAGGGAAGCCCCGATCAGCTGCTCAAAGTGAGCCACTTCTTGCAGTGTGGCTTGGCTGCCTCCCGGTGGTGTATGTCAGGTATAGGGGATACAGCACAACCGAGGATACTCTTCAACCAATGCAAGGCAGAACACATTTGCTATTTACCTCAGAGCAACTAGTTTTCCAATTCTTTGTCAATTTCATTCATTCTGTTTCATTGGTTTTTATGAGGGTGACTACAAGAGCACTCCTAAAATGCCTACAGGACGTTTGATCTCGTCTGAGTCTTCAAGGCACCACTCTCACACAGATAAGATAATAATGATGTTAATAACCTCAGAGAACTTGTGGCAATGCACTGCAACTTAGTAACCAAAATATCTAACCCAAGGTATCTTCTTGACTGCAGTTTAGTTTACCATATTAACGTAAAACCATTATGTTTCTTAAATGTGCTTCAGTTTGAGGGCTCTCTTCATATGAAAGATGGAGCGAAAACTATCACCATTCTTCATAGTTTAAAAGCTGCTTTTCCTCTTAATTTTCTTGCTAAAATTACCTTTGAGACATCACTTTCCCCCTCATCTCTAATAAATTATTTTATAGCAAGAGCTATTTCTTAAGTCAAATGAAGTCTGTAACGTTCTAAAAATGTTGAATTTGGGGTACTGTTTTTTCCTTTCTTTATTATTTCTTTAGTAAATATTTTGAGTTCCTCTTCTGATCCTTCTTTAGACGTTGTGTTGCACATGTGGACTCTGGCAAGTTGAGAGCTGTGGGAGTAATTCTGATCTGAAACAGCCTTTTGGTAAACGCAAACATGAGTGTATACCAATTTCAGACCCTCTCTATCTAGAATTACCAAAACAAACAGCTTTGAAATTGGAAATGTGTTTACCCTGGCCCTTCAGCCTGGCAGAGCAATCTGGTCCCCTGGAATGGAAACTATTCATTTGAAACATCACAGGCACTACAAACATTTGGAGACCAAATAAGGAAAAGGCTGTGAGCATTCTGGCTGAAAATACATAAGGAAGGGAGGAGAGAGCTGTCTGGATTCACAAGATAATGTGGGACCCTTCAGTTTTATAGGGTTAGCCAGAAAGCTCTTCGTTTCTCAATGCAAGCAATTAATGTAACTTCAGGACTCTGGAATCCCATGAATATTGTAGTAACACTAATTATTTTCCAGAGGCATTGCAAACATTGTAATGGGAAGTGTGATATGCTTTTGTCTGTGCTCTCTATTGGCAATAAAATAAGAGGCAGGTTATCAATCTTGGAACTTTTTGACGAAAACTAGTATATCTTCTGCTGCATAATTTAGATTGTTAAAATGCGAGTTAAAATTGTCGAGTTTTCAAATTAAATGTACACAGGGGAAAAAATACGATCACAAACTTTAACGACTAAATTGTTTTATTAAATTCCCTTGAAAGATTATGGAAAATAGAAATAATCTGAAATGGGTCACAAGACGAAGTTCTGTGCATGGTTAGAACATATGAAACCTGGCAAAATTTTAAAATGCAGTGTGGCAGTCAGGCTGGACCGCTATTTTACACACATAATGGGCCAGAGCTGACTGAAAACAGTCTATCTTAATAGTAACTACGGACTAAGTGCTTAAACACATTGTTGTTTATTGTTATTCAACATATTTATAGGGATGCTAAGAAGCAGATTATTAGTGCATTGCAATTTTATTTCTAACATTGACTAACATTCTAACATTGATGTGAGCCTGTGAGCCAACTTCACAGATGGCATAGTCAACTTTAACTCCACTTATTTCTATTGTGCTGCCCTTATCTAACCCACCAATTATTTCAGGATTAAATCTATAATTTCATCTTTTCCTTGGTAATCCTAACTATTCTAGCTAGTGCTGTCTAACTGATTTATAGTCTGGATTGCATTCAAAGTGAACTGTGAGCTGGTTATATTCCTCTGCAGATGTACTTAGGCACAGAACAAAATTACAGGCCTTCCTTAGAAGGATAAACTGCACAGTGGAGAACTTCAGGGTGGAAAAGCAGATGGTGCTGAAGATCCAACAGACCCAACTATTGTCATTCTTGCATTTTCCTTTGATCTGGCTCTAGGTTGATCCCATGGACTGAACCCCATGGCTAAAGGATGTAAGGAGAGCTCACAAAGTACGTGCTTTGTTTTATTTGATCCAAAAGGATCTAGTTTGTGCACATTGAGTCTGCTTTGGTATGCACACCAAGGCATGGTGAACAGGAACAGCCAAAATTTAATTGCTGGTTTGAACTAAAATGCTAATGTGGAGGTATTTTGTAAAAGATATTCAGTTATTCAGAGCCTGAGTAGTGGTTTAGACGATCTCATCTTTCAGTAGTCTAGATTCAAGTCAGAATCATACAACTTAACTTCTACGTATCTGTGAAAGGTTGCTCATGATGCAGGTCTGGAATTCCTTCCAAAAAGCTCTCATTATGTTCCCTCTTTTTCTGTTTTACAATGTCCAAGTGTTCCTCCCCTGAGAGAAGGAAAGATATACTGAAGGGTTTTCTTTTCATTAATACTGTCAAAAAAAGGCTAAGATATGAATGTAACTTGCTCCAAAAATCCAGTGCAGTGAAGGAAAGAAAAGCAATGAATTTTCCAAAGACATAGTAACACTAGGGTATACAAGTTACCAAATTAGATAGAAGAGAAAGTAAGAACTATTCAGGGCTTCTTCACCTAAGGACTTTACAGGACAGACAAATCAAAGTATTACAGGCTTTTTGTGGTTTTGTGTGGTGATCTGTAAACTAGTGTATCTGTGTTAAGATGTTGAGATGAAATGTGAGTTTGTAGGAAAAGCTTAGCCAGTCCTTGTCTTGGAATGAATTGCAGTGTTAATGAACAAGTCTTCACACATCTCATGCAAACACTGCAGCCTGATAGCTTCCAAACCTCCAAAAGGCTTTACCTTTTTGCAGCTCATGAACATTTCACTGGAATATTGTCTCCTGCTTTTTCATTGAACAGGTTCTGAACAGGTGCTTTGGTGGTTTAATGAGCACACACCTAGCTGATGCAGCAAAGAGCAGAGTTGTTAACATGACCAAATGACACCAAGTCTTTGACTCAGATGGGGCTTTTAGGTGAATAGTATCTGAAAAAGCTTACGGTGGCAGCTCACGTATTCCTTCTTGCATGTTCTAGCATGACAGTACAACTGTTCTCCTCACCAGTCAATGTAAGTGCCCTATTTGAACATATGCTGTCTAACCAAGCCTACCATTTCTAACAGCTGTGAGACTTTTAGGACATTTATTCAGCTCTTTGAACAAACTTTGGGCAGTGCTAGCAAATGAAAGTGAGTAAAGTAATTTCTTCAATTATAGCAGAGTTTCCACGTAAACACCAAGTGAAATCACTCAACTGTAGAGTGACAGTAGATTTACAAATGATATGACTTGGAAGAGAAAATTACTTATACGCAGTTGCTTAAAAAGTAATTTGGGTTGATATATCATTGGGCACCTCATCAAATCCTTTTCATCATTATATAATGTGAAAGTACAATCCCATCAATGGTTATCTACTTTTTCTTGGTCACTGCAGTGTACATTGGTGCTGGCTGATTCTTTCACTCCTTCATTGCTTCCTGTAAATTGGAATTAGGGTTATTTCATGTCATCACCATATGTTGCATTTTATTTTGTCATCTATCTATAGGCATGTCTTTGTGTGTAGGTATCCTATGCATTATATATCTGCATCCACATATGTGTGTGTGTGTAAAAGTACAGAGAGAGAGATGTCTGTGTGTACAGAATAAATGGATTTCAAATAAGTATTTTACTGTGTGGTTGTTGTTCTTTCTGCCCTGAGAGATTATCACATAAAACATTTGTCAAGATACTGTGGAATAATTTCTTTGTGGATTCTATGAAATGCTTCCCTCTATTGAACTTCTTTGTGAGTGCAGCTTTACAAGCTAAACAGACTGAAAATGAACCTGTAAATAAGACATGGCTTTCTCATATTGCATTAACTTCTCTCCTCACTCTGTCATCGTCCTTTTAAAAAAATTTTGATCATGTTTTGTTCTTCCTATTCATGATCTAAATATAGCCACTTATAACAAAATTTGAAGTAACTTTTGGAGTTATTTCATAAAATGTGGAAGGTGAGACCCTGGCTACATTCTCAGAGGATCTTTTGCCTTTTATCATTTTGTTTTTCTGAAGCGTCATCAGTCACAGAGGAGGTGAACCTTGTACTGTGCAATGCCAGGCCTTCAGGCAGCTGTTAAAGATTTCTGCTGCTGTGATTACATGCAGAAATTTTCATCACTGGGTGTCTTCCTGACTGCAAATTGTTCTTTTTTCGTTATTTCCTACTTGAATTCTGTTGCTTCACAGGCTTTTTTTTCTGGGAGTGCCACACTGGTTTATAATTCTTTCTCTCTTTGAGACATGAGCTCTGTCACAGCTGAGCACATACAGCATCCCTTGTGGCGTGTGAGCCATGGAGTGGTCACTCCTGCCTTAAACTTGGAGAACTAAAATGAATTCTCTGGCTCTTGTGCCTCCGTTTGTGTTCTTTGCAGAGAAACAGCACTGAGAAGGAAACTGCAGACCATGACTGCAAATTATCATAAAACCCTGTAATAAAGCAAAATTAACTTAAATACTTTAGGCTTCCATATGACCAAGTGGAAGGGGTCCTCATCCATTATCTTAAGAATTCCACATGTTAATGAGTTCTGTGACTTACTTCTGGGTGCAAATGCAGTTTATCAATGCTAGTGAACCTTTATCACTTTTCCCTTAAAAATTTAGTGTCCTGAGCCTTTGGGCTGGAGGTGTGTTGCTAAAACAGATGCTTTATAGAAGAGCTGTTAGTCTTGTGCAGCCAAAGATGTGACAATCTGAGACCATTTGCCAGTATCATTTCACATTCCTTAGCCATATCCTTCAGACACAAGGAAAGATATGATGCCTAGGCTAGTTTTCTTACAAACCTGTGAGACACTATGGAAAAATATTTATTACAGGTTAAAATAGGATATTTCATCTAAATGTTTTTTCAAAGTGATTTTTACACTATCACATTTCAAGGTTGGCAAATATATCAATACACAAACCCAAGCAGCGGCTGATGGGAAGATACCTGCATTTATGTTTCTTAGACAAGTTACTTAATCAGTTTAAGAAGTTATTTATTCAAACACTTATTCAGAAGCTGGAAAAATTTCAGACTTTGAGATGCATTATTCTATGAATTGAATTTAAAACTGCATCTGACTTCACACTGAGGTATAGGTCCCTGGTTTAAAGAGGGAGAGACAGACTATCCTTCTTCCTGACATTTTTGATTGGATTAATGCTGGGTACAAATAAAACTGTTCTATATCTCTGAACATGGGCATTTTTCAGATGGACAAAAATACCTGCTGTATAAATATTAGATATCCATGTCAAATGTTCCTTTTGTACATATCCTCTCGGTATATTGGCATTACCTAGGCTTAACTTACTGCATTTCTACTTGAGGAATTGGAGAACTATTATTTTCTGGATTAGTTTTTTTTTTAGCATTTATAGTTTTGTCATGTCATTCATTACAGCCTTCTGCTTCTCTTTGGGAAGCATTACTCTACTGGAAAGTAGCAATAGGATTTCATGACAGAAGCACGTTATCCAAGACAATCGATTACAATTGTAATTTCTCACAGATGGTTTAACCTGGTGGGTTTAAATTGATATCCAAGTAAGTTTTAAGAGACTTCACAGAATGGATGTGTATCGCCACTCTACATATGGTTATCTTCCTGACAGTACAACTTATTATCTGTAAGGAAACACCATATGGCTTTAACTCAGATGAGACAGCACCACTGTGTAGTAAATGAATTTCTCTAAAGCTGAACAGCAAAGCTATAATGCACCATGTTAAAATGCATATGTGAAGAAACCAAGAGTGTTATAAACACAGGTGACAGCCTGGTAGGCTTTTCTGGAGGCATTACCTGTTGTATCAAGATGAGGCATGATGAATAGATATTGGCTGCACACCTTCTTCTTCCTTACTTAGTGCTTGTGATGTTTATGTTACTTATGCAGCTAGGTTCTTTGGTAATACAATTAATAATGTTGTCATTTTTGACCTCTAAAGGCCTTCGTAGTAAATTACCTTCCCCAGTGCTTTATATAAGTCAGTTGACTCTAAATCTGTGGGAAATACATGTATTATAGAAAAGGTTTCTTAACAGTTTTATTTCCCACTGGGCTGCTGCAGCAGTTGACATATGGCTTTATGTTATACGTAAAAGTTAGCACTGTACAAAACCCACTCCAACTCGCATGAAATATATTAAAAACCCACTTAAATAGGAAATCTCACCAAAAAATTCAAGTAGAGCCATTTTTTTCTTGGGTCACAGAGAGATTTGGTTTTTTCCAATGTTATTCAGTAAGTTGTTTGTTTGTGCCTTGGCTTTTGCAAACTGTTGCATTCTAGTTTGATATTTTGCTGAAATACCTGTGGAAATTTTTTTGTCAAAGTGTCTTTTGTTGTAATGTTTCCACTGGGGAAGTAATGTTTAAGAGAAGGAAGAAAATGGGTTTCTTGTATGACACAACTTTTCTTTTTAAAATGCAAATACCAAGATCATCAGAGGTGAGTTTAGCACTTATTTCTTTTAAGCCTAGCTGCTGACACTTGTAAAATGGGATGGATGTTCAGGTGAGACATCCCTGCCTTTGCAGAAATAAGATTCCCTTAAGATACTGTTGAAAATATGCTATTTCTTTAACCCACCCTGGGTGTTGATCGACTGTTAATGTTTTCTTTTCTACTTATTTTTTAAGTACCCAGGAACTACTTCTTTTCTTTTTTATTCCTATCTCAACTGTGATTTCTCTGCTGCCAGGGCAACATTTTCCAGCAAACTGAATTTAGAATTTTAGAACCCCAGGTGAAACCTGTCCAGTACCCAGGCTGTCAGCTACCCAGTCCCAACACCACACACTGTCAAACAACTAATTTATGCAGCCATTGTAAGGTTTTCTGGAAAACAGCACAGGAAGAATATTGTTCTGACACATTTGTACCATTGCTCTTCTTCATCACTGATATCACTTGCAAAAATATAGTCCAGAACCTCATTGCTCTCACTCTCTCCATGGAAATAATGGTAACTGCCCTTGCAGAGCAGGGAGAAATGGAGAAAAAACCCTAAAAGTAGTGAAACTGGGTGCTCTCCCATTCCTTGCTGGAATATTTCCTGAGAGAATGGTGTCATTATCTGGTATGTGAAAGCAGAAACTTAAAGACATCAAGAATAAGACTCTGAAAACTAGGGAACTGAAGTCTTGACCTTGACAAGTGTACAATGGTTGAGTAAGAACTCCTACACATCTTGCCAAGTTGCTCTGTTTTCTGCTGAACATCCTAATATTGTCAAGAATTTTTTAACCTTTCCTGTGCCCCTGTAGTCACTGAAGAAAAAGACTTTAGTGCTGTTCTGAAAAGCTCAGTGGTAACAAGGCTTAAGCAATAAGGAAAGCAAAACAGAACTGGTAACACAGAAAAATTTATTTAATGCTCTGAATGAATGCTGACTAGTCACCTCAAACACTGTAGTTTTCATTTCAGTGCTAGTTTTCATTTCATGGTAAAAATGGTTGTAGAAAAAAATCAGATTTATTGGGGAATAAACAAATGTCACACACAGTAAATTAGAAGTAGAAGATAAAACTTAATACAAATTTATACGGGTTTGGTTTTTTTATCATACTGTTAATCTTGACCTTGGGTTTCATTGCCACAGGATGAATAAACTGAGAGCTACTGATATAGAAACAAGCGTGAAAAGATACAGGTGGTTCTCCTTTTAGACAGCATATTGTTGTTTTCTGCTTATAGTAGCATAAATGTATATGAAGACTCTTTGGCTTCACGCATCAAGAGAGGAAAAAACATGCTTTTATTCAAAATACTTGGTGTGTATATAAAAGAAAAACAGTGAGGTCATGGATTTGGTCCATGGCATGATTCTGTTGTGCTCTAGGCATCATTGTACTAATATGCCTGAAAGCCATTGTAATGCCTCATTCCAGGTAGGTGGGTCTTGTTCTAATTGCACAGAGTAATCTTAATAAAGATGTCTTAATCTTCTTCTAATGTCAAGTAAAAATAATAATGACTGCACGTATAACAGTGAAGCTCTGTGATCTTCAGGGTGTATATTTTACTTTTCTTCTAACTCAGTTGGAGATCAAGACTAACAGGCGCTAGATTTGAAATTGTGTCCTTGGTCCTGAAAAAATGCTAAACAACATTTTTCTTTTCGGAAAAATAAGAGCAACTACTGTCTTAGTAGTTACAAATAAAAAGCAGAAACATCTATCACAGTAACTTCCGTACAAATAGCAGTTGTGAGAAATAAAATAATCTGGTTTTATTATAAGTAGGTAAATTAGGTGGTGGGAAGTATAAGAAATATTAGAAGTAAATTTACCTGGTGGTAGAAAGTATAAAAGGTGTTACAAATAAACAGACTTGGTGATGGGACAGAGGGAAGAAGAGAGCTTTAGGGGTTCCATGAAGACTGTAAGGTGAAAAGGTCTTGTCTAAGACCTAATGCCAGGGAAAATCTCGCTGTGAACAGGGAAAAATAAAATATATCCCTCCAGCCACGTGGCAACCCTTTGTACAGGAAACCCCCCTGTACATGTCCAGGGGGGTATGTTGCAACGTCCAGGGGGGCATGTTACAATCGCCGCAGCTCTTACATATCCGAACTTGTTCGATAGGGCTGTAGCACTGGAGGATGTCGCAATAAATGAATATGTAACAGCTCATGTAACCAAAAAGCGCCTCTTTCAAACCAGCGGTGTGCTTTCAGTCCTGGGTGGTCTGGACGTACCTCAGCATGCTGCAACAAACCTCTCTTCAACACACTTTCCTTGTCCTACAGGTAATTTACGCCGTGTTTTAAATTTAAGGGGAAATTTTTCCAACAGCAATGAGGAGCCAGAATTCTTCCTTTAGATATATTCCTCTGAGCAACATTGTTATGGCCTTTGGTTGTGAAATGTTTCATACTCCAAGATAATAAAAAGCAAGTATAGTGACTAAAAGCTGAGCAATTTTGACATTTTTTGAGATATTTTGGCTCATTTTGAAAGTTGGTATACTATGCTCAATTTTAATGTTTTAAAATTTTAATGTTTTACGGGCTTAAGATTTGCCCATTTTTAATTTTTTTGTAAGAATTTTCTTTTCTTATGTAGTTTTATTATTTTTCTTAGGTAGTTTTCTTTCAATTGATTTCTGGAAAGATAAACAGTAATACTGCATATCTAAAGTGATGAGTCTCTTGAGTATTGATGCATTGATTACCACAATAATTGCAAAAATTGATCATGAGGTCTGTAAATTATCCCATCTTTGTGGAAGAAAATGAGAGATGGTATTAGTGTTATTTATTTCCTTTAGCTGTTAGACTTGGGAAGCTGAGTAAATTCCTTCACTGAGTTACAAGTGACAATACCTTTGTGCATTCTTGAGAAATGATGGTTTAAGAGATAAAGTGGTCGTGGAGGAGAAGTTCTCCTCATCTTCCAAGCTGACAGAGTTTTGTGTCTGATATTTATTTATCCACTATCAATTTTCTTGAATAATAAAAATGCATAGAGGTTGTGTCATACATTTGTAACAAACATCTCTAATAGTTCACGAAAAAAAAACCCTCTGTAATGAGCCATGTTATGCCAAATATTGTCTTGGTAAATTTTGCAACTATCACTATCCACAAAGTGGAATCATTTGAAGAGAGCTTAGATGGTCTTACCAAATATACTGTAAAAAATAAATAATTCCATAATTTCTTTAATCTGTTTCCCCTTCCTGCTGCTGCTCTCCTTCTAGTTCCTTGAGGTTCATTCCTGACGTTCTTTTTCCTTACATTTGTCCCTTTCTCCATCAGTCTCTCCTGTCCTTTGTGTCTCTCACGTTTCCTCCAAAGAGACTCCCTAGGTTTAGCCATCCTCTTTTCAAGGCTCATGCTCCCAGCACTTACATTAGGAAAGAGAAAAGCATAAGTTACTCTCACTCTCTCTGCAATCTATATGAATTCTATTTTCATGTTATAATTTAAGTTTTAAAACCCCCTTAGATTCTTCTCTGTTCAGGTTTGCTCTCTTTTGGGATCCCTGGTACGACAGAAGGATGTGATTATTCAAGGAACTGCAATACAGATTAAAAGTAGAGATAAATAGAAGGGATTTCTGTTAGAGTCAAGCAAGTATGGAGTAATGGAATTCAAAGCAGGGAGTCAGGCTGAGGAGGTAAACACCAAGAACTAACCAAATACCTGTAGCTGGTCTGTTTGAGAGCTCCCTGCATCATGCTTGTGGCTGCATTTCCAGAGAATTCACTAACAAACCCATGTTTCCTATCTTTTCTGGAAGCTTGTTCTCACCAGCATCTTCAACTTTTTTCACACCAACCTTTCATGAGCAATATAGTTTTTGTGCTCCCTCATCCATGATGTAGTAAAAAGGAACTGGTAAATAAAGTTTGCCAAATAATCCAATGAAATTTTTTTTTTTTAAGTGAAAACTGTTGAAAGATCTGATCCCTACACTATTGTCCCAAACAGTACCACTATCTGTATTTCTTCTTTATATAGTCCTTCTTTCTGTTCCTCTGCCCTATATAGGTTTCAAGTCTTATTCAAGGTGGAAACTACTCCTAACTGGGAAGCTGATGTGAACAGACATACAGGTGACATGAGTGTAAAGGAGAAAGGAGTAGCTCATAGCAGTAGGAAAAACATACTGTGATATCAATGTGGTAAAAATATATTTTGTTCAGGATGTACACATAATTTAAACACAGTGAAATCAATTTAATATGACAACTTTATAGAGAAATTAGCTATAACTACCATTATAGTTTACAGTGCTTTTCAGTATTTTTGTTTGCTTTTGCAGGGGGTGGGGAGGTCAAAGGGGATTGCAGCGTTCTGACTATCCAAACGTATTTCCATTCTACTCTTGTTCACTTTAAATACATTTCACTGTACAGGCCTTTCAACCATTTGGTAAAATGCTTCAGATCTGAACTCTATCACTGCATTGACTGAACTTTGCAATTTAAACTAATGTGCTGTTGCACTGTCTATAGGCATTCCTAATGGACAACTTTAACATAGTTTAGATGCCAGGTAATTTGTTACAATCTGAATTTCCTCTTCTACTTAATGGCTGAAAGTTAAATGTTTGCCATCAAAACCAGTGGTCTGTTGAACATTGATCCGTGTGAGAGCAGTGAACCTCTGTCTCTGCGAATTTGTTAGTCATCTAAGAGGCAAAGCAAAACTGACCTTGTAATGTCAAATCCTATTTCGAGTTGGTGAATAGGTTGGAAAGAAGGTACTCGATACCTTTTGAGCAGTATTAAAAATACACTGCTGTGCAGAAGGATGAAAGCCTCAGTAAATTAATGCAGAGAGTCTGGCCTTTCCAAATAATTTATAGTTGAATTTTGTCTTTTAGGAGGGAAGGAATGCATTTAATAAAGGTTTTGACTTCTGTAAACAGTTTCAGAACAGGGATGCTTCCAAAGCTGTGGCTGTGCCCTTCTGTGTTTTCTTTAAGTTGTCTTTCCTTAAATCTCATTAGTAGTTGCACTTTCTAACTTCACTCAAAAGTGGTAACTCACACCAGTTTGCTAAAACATCCATTTGAAGTTGAAATATCATATACCTAACTGCATTTTACTAAAATATACAGATTTCCTCTAGTCTATATGTTTCTTAAATTCTTCTTATCTGTGGGCTACACAGTATCTACCTAGGAACACCTAGGCACGGGAAGTCATGAAGCAGGGGCTGGTGCCCACAGTGACACACCTCATGTTAACACTCAAAATTAGTGTTTCCTTTTCCCTGCCAGGTGATGTGTTGTCCTCACTCAATAAATTCCTTCCCCTGAATCTCAGCTCTGAAATTTTTAGGGGTTCCAGTCTTGCATCTTTAGGATCTGATTCTTAAAGCTTGCAATTTGCTACGTAATTTACCGGATGGATTTATTCACTTTATTTGACTAAACCAGCAGGCATTGTTGCTGTTTTAACATTAGTTTTTTGCACAGCGGGACTTAAATTTTTAAGGACTTTTTTCCAAACCTCAATAACCTATTGAACTGCAGGTATTTATGTAATTAAGCGTTCACTTGTAGGTATTGAACAGGCTCTGAGCAATCCAATCCCCTGCCAAAGTGTCACGGCACCTTTTTTAACCCATAGCTACTGGAAACACCTGGGATAGGATTTGAAATTGAAACCAAAATTTCCTTTGAAGGGCAGTAACAATTAATAGAATTGTCAGAGACCAGTGAAGAGTGTAGTTGCTGGATATAAGCACAAGATGTGACAAGGTTGTGCGTGCTAATATATTTATGAATTTGGGCAGAAGGATGATCGGATACTTAATCTGTGCCTAATTCTATTTCATGCAGATTCTCACCAGTTGTGACCTCTTTGCATTGCTCTAGAATGTTTTGCCTGAAATAGCTTGCCCTCCCCATCCCTGTACTTTTTATTAGGCTTCTGCTGTGGCCAAAAGCTACAAAATCTAACTATGCAGACTGTGGAGTGCAATTTTTTCTGAGGAATTTATATAGAGCCAAAAACCAGGCTCCAATTAGACAGTTTGCTACATTCTTAACATGGAGAGGAGACAACATGTAAACTACTCATATGCATAAATTATGATCTCCTCCCCTACCTTCCATTTCTCAGCTTGCCAAGTTTCTCCCTTAAGTGAATTCTCCTGCCCTTTCTTTGTGGCTGGGACTGAGGGGTTTTAACCTATGAAATTAAAAAGGCTGATCCACAGGGACACAATCAAGCAGGTGTATGGCTTTTTTGTTGTTTGGGGTTTTTTTTTTTTCTTTTTCACTGAGTCACTTGTGGTTGAGAGCAACAGTGGGGAGCAATTAGTGTTTTCATAAAACCTAGACCTAGGGCTGAGGAGAGAGCAGGAAGCAATTTATCTGTGGTAAGTAAGCCTCAAGAGTTATCATTTCCCTGTTTGTGTTTCAGTTCAGATGAGTGCCATCCTGTTGTTTGTTTTATAAACTGTTTAATAAAATGTAATGTTTATTAACGGTAATCCATTAAGATTGTCTCCTTTGAGACCTTTTCTGTACAGTCAGAGCTCTGAACTTCAACCAGGAGCCCAGTTTTATTTTCCTCTTGTTTCTTGCTTTCACACTCATTCAGAAACTTTAATGATTTTATCTAAACTTTTATACCATTCTGCACAGAGAAAAAGCTCCTAAAGCTGTTTAGACCAACCTCTGCCAGCTCCAGCCTTGCCACACAGAAAAAGAATGAAGTCTAGAATATGTGTATGTGCACTATCATCTGAAAATGTAACTGCTCAATTTCCTTGCTAGGAAGTGGGAAAATTAGCTGTACTATGTCACGTGGTGGATCAAGGCAGGAGGTAGCACAGGTGGTCATAACAACTGTAAAGGTTCTATTATGGAAAGCTCTGCTCACTTTTAATAAAATTGTCCTTGAAACCCAGCTAGCCAGAAATTAATAGGAATCTTGCAATGATTTTTTTTCCTCAGTAAAGCACTATGAAATTTCACATAGTGAAAATCACTTATCGGTGCATCTAAACTGAGTTTTATTTTAAAATACAGTTTTTAATTAAAGTTTGCAATCCTGAGCCTGCTGCTAGTACCTGACACTTTGCTGAAAGGTCACATCACTGGTGGCATTAATGGTATGAGAACCTGGTATAGGAGATTATGAATGTTCAAATTGTGTTTCGGTGCAGGTTTATCATTAGGAAGGGCTGCAGTCATTCCTCGCTAGAGGCAGCTTTAGGGATGAGAGTGAGAGGCTCGTTCTTTGGCGTAACATTTGTCACAGGCAAACCAGGCTTGTTCCTGGCGTGGGTGTGTGCAGGGAAGGGGCAAGTGGTTTTCCATGGTCTCAGATGCCTCCTTTGAGGAGGGTGTTGCTCCAGCAGTCACCAGCACAGCTGCCTCTGTGCTGTGGTGGGCAGGGTGGGGGTGGTGACTGGGGTGGGCAGTCATGCTCTAATGACAAAAACTCCACCTCAATGATCAAAGCCCCATGCCTTCTTCTGAGTTGTCCTTACTAAGAACAGGAACTGCTTCATGTGGCTTGTGCCCCTTACTCTTCACGTGACAAAAGTGACTTTACCTGTACTGCTGGAAAGCCTTGAACTGGCTTGATTGCAGTTGTATCTTGAAATGTGAATCAGAAGGCCCCTCAGCAGCTTTATTGCAGACCATGATATGGGGGTACAGTGGAGCTGTGGATGTTTGTCAGAGGAGAGATGAGCAGCAACAATTTCCAGAGTGGCATTGCAGAGAACTAAAGAGAAGAAAATTTAGTTCAGAAGCTGTAAAAAGACCTGAAAATGAGAGTTAGGTGTTTATGCAAGGGGCTGGCATCACTGTATTCTGAGCTTCTGAAACAGACCAGTGTCACACCTCCTGCCTCTGGAGCATAAACAAAGTCAAACAGAATGATGAACTCAACACAGCAACTCACGTAACTGTGCTGTTGCCTGAGCCAGCAGCCTAAAGATGCTGCTGTGCAGGGGCAGGCAAAGGACCAGGCTTGCAGGCAAAGGATAAATCGTCCAGTATGGCAGGAGGAAGATGTTAAAGAGGCCTCAGAGCACTAAGCACAAGACTAAGCACAAGACTAAGCTGTCCAGAAACAACCCCAAGGATAGATTGGGTACACCCTTATTACTCTGGTCATAACTCTAAATTACTATGACTTTAAAAATATATTGGTCCAGTGAAAGCTGAAAGTAAGTGGAACATATTGCCATTGCCTGTGGGGATCTGGAACAGAATCACCACTGAAAGCAGAAATGATCATTTGCAAACAGAACAGAAACCAGACTTCTGGTAGTCAGAGGCATACACTTCAGAACATCTGCCAGATGAGCCATGGCACGAACTCCAGTGTTAGATTATGTGTGTTGGGCTGTTGGGTTTTGTTGTTATTTTCTTTTAAAATTGGTCTTTGGTCTAAGACAGCAATGCTTTTTTGCCAGTGCTACTGATGAGGGTACGGCTCCCACTGAAGTAATTAGGTCTAGCACAGGGTCTCTGAGAGGCCGTATTTCTAAATACAGTCTAAATATTTCTAAACTTTATCAATACGAAAGTGAGCTATCAATAGCAGATAAGTGTTTCTAAGAAGTACTGAGATGTTCAGAACACTTCAGAAAATAAATAAATAAATAAACAAAAGGGAACCTTTAAAAAGTTTTTGTTTAGGAATACAAAATCTGAGCCATAGCCCCAGCCATATTGAGGAAAACACCATGCTAAAAAATACTACCTGCAATAGCTGAAAGTGGTTAAACAATGAGATAACAAAAATAGGGTTCTCTATGTTTACTTTTCCTGTGTAGGAAAGTAACCGTGTGTTCTAAACTATCATTCTTTTTTTCCCCTGAAATTTCCTTTCCATAAAAAAGACAGACCAAACAAATTTTATAATTTGGAGCCTTGGGAACTGCGACACTTTCAAAACAGTAAGTCTATGGAAATTGGTAGTGAGAAGCAGAGGTCTTAGGTCACAGTGATATCAAAAACGGACTTTGTCATTGCAGAGAAATATGTGCTATGGCAGAACGGGTTATGCCAGTGTAAGGCAAAATGGGAGGGAAGCAAAGGTCTTTCTGCCTAAGACAGCTTTATATGGGCAATAACCTCCCCTGGATGAGCTGGCTGAGCCTGGGGACCTGATTCATCTGGTACTAATGAGCTTTTTTCTACCTCCAAATAGGTGAGACAACATGGGGTATCTCAGAGATTAGCTGACTACAGTAGCAAGTTGCTTTCATGTGTTGGAGACTTTTTATTACACTGACTGCTATTAGGGCTGTGTTTGGTTGAGGAAGGTGGAGGAAGTGGAAAACTGTTATTCTAAGAAGATCTTTGTGCAGAGGTTTGTGTTAGAGGTTCAAGGCCAAGCAATAGATCTTCCAAACTGAATGAGTTTTCTCAATACATCTTTTGTGTTGCTCAGCAGCCAGGAAACTGACCTGAAGAAAATGGCTTTTGAGAAAGGTAAAGACTAAACAACTTCTGGTTTCCTCATTAAAATCTTCTCATTATTTAAAAAGATAATTCACCTAAGGCAGCAAGCTGCTGTTTTGTATTTCAGCCCTCCTCTGAGCCTGGGTCTCTGAAAAGTCTATACTGTCAAGCAGACAGAAAGAGCAAAAAAAAATGATAATACCTGATTGCCCAAGGTAACAAAGCACATCCAGGAATTAAATCCAAGCTACCTTTCTCCCCATACTACATATAGCCTGAGGGTTCTGTTTTGGCCAGCAGCAGACTACTCTGCACTCATGAGTAACCCTTAGTCTTTCTACTTATGAAAAAAGGTACACTCACTGATAACAGTCTCAATATGCCTTGTCATTTTAAAAACAAAGTTAACCTCTGGAAGAGGCTTTGCATGTAAATGAGCTTCTCTTCACGTTTCAAATCTAATCAAAATGGATTCAAATTGCTTCTAAAGAATATGCAAACTAGTAGGTCAAACATCCTTCAGCCTCTAAGTTTATCACCAACCTGACGTCAGTCTGGAAATCTCAACTTTCTTAAGAGATGATAAATGTTATCTGCCAATCTCTTCCTCTGAATAAACTCTGTTTGATCTGCATTAATCACACTTGGCAGAAGCTGTTCAAGCCTGCTAGCAACAATCCTGGTGAACAGCTTGGCATCATTGTTTAATAATGAAGTGGAACAGAAAAAAAAAATAGAAAAAGTATGAAGGAACCTTCTTTTCATTCCCACCCCAAAGTTAATGAAACACACATTAAAGTGTATGGTTTAAAATATTCAACACATCTGAAACTGTCTTCTTGTAATCATATTATTACTCTAAAGGGCAAAACATAACCTTTTCTTTTTCACTTTTCAGCTGTAATGCTATGCACCAGAAGTGCACAGAAAGATAAACTTTTATAATTTTTGATACTTTTTTTATAATTTTAACAAATAAGCCTTTAACTTTCTGAATTAGTCTTCACAAATTTTGCCCAAGAATGTTTGAGTCATTATTGTTTTCACTTCTGAGCTCAGCAATTCCTGTTCTTTTTCTTTGTAAGGACAGAGCCTGAGACAGGTATTTGCATCACTCCAGTCTGACAAACCCTATTGGGAGGGGCCCTCCTGATATTTAAGCAGTGACTGGAACACATGCTGAGTATTTCTATAAAAGTGCCAGGCCTGGTTGCAGGTTCTCATCCAGCAAATGCTTCAAAACCTTTTTCAGTAACTTCACTTGAGTGTGTAGATGCACTAAACTCAGTGGGGCTGTTGACACAGGAAAAGTCCAGCACAGAAATAAGGCATTGATAGAAACAGCTATTAGAGTACTCAGGGAGAGTGAAAAATGTACTCCTGTGGGGTTATATAGCACCTGCCTTGGTTTTGAATAAATGGGAAGAGGGAGCAATAAAGAAAGTGGGCAGGGAGGGAAGTGTAGAAAGTAGAGGCATAGCATTGAAAAATGAGATGTAAGAATGGAAAAGAAAAGAACACAGGAGACAAGGAAAAAACAGAGTGAAAACACTTCGGTTTACTTGTGGCAAGATGGAGAAAACAATGTTTTAAGAAAGCAAAAAGTGTTCTCCAAAGCCTCCCATACCACTTCTGGGAATAGCTGGTGTGCAGGGCCCACTCAGCAATGACTTGCAATGTTTTATTGAAGAATTTCTCTTGTAAAGGAGAGCACTGGTAAAAACAGCATGATTGACAAAGGAAAAGCCACCAATGAACTTTTTCTCTTACAAAGGATATTAAACTTCTCTAGAGAAGCTGCTTTAAGTAAAGCACTTAAGTAAAAAAAGGCATATTTTTTCCCAGTACTCCAAGAGATTCAGTTAATCCATTCAGTTTAAATATAAACTTCATCCTCTAACCTATTATTAAGCTATTATTACTTGTTTTCCAAATATAAATTGTGTAATCTGAATTCTGGATGACACATGTCCCATGAAATTATTTAACACTGCAGTTGAAGTAACAAGCTTTTTTTTTCCTCAGGAATTTCTTGCATTACAAAAAAAGTTTATTACAGAAGTGAAAGGCTTAGAATGAATAAATAAAGAAATTAATGAGGGCATAAACACATATTAGACAAGACATTAACACAATGTATGACGTTGTTTCTGAAGTTTATGGATTCAGACAAGGAAATCAAGAATCAATTAAATTATCATGGTTTTGAAGATGTGTCCAAATTCCTCAGTTGTGCTGGCCACAGAAGGAACTTTGGTTCTTAAAACAAATAAATATGTTAATCACTGAAGTTTCAAAAAGGATCTAGACATCAGACAGTTGGAAGTCTATGAAAATATTTAATTAATTACTAGTGTACCAAAATAACTCCTATGACTGGTAACATTTATTTTCCTTCTTGCAGACACCAACACACAGTGTCTTGTTAATTTAAAGGGATTTGCTGCATAGTCATCTCTCTTGAAATTCACTTTTGGCTATACCCACGATTAACCCAGGCTTTTAATTTTATTCCTTTAAAGAATTACAGTATCCAAATGGCAATATATATGTAATGAATACTGTATTAACTCAAATTGCTCTTCCCTGTCTAAGAAGCTGTCAGTTTAATGAGACATCACAAATAATGTCCTATCTCAAAAAAAGTCTCTCACCTATAATTGCCCAAAGCATGCGTTCTGTCTCCAATGCGTGCATTTTCACTGCATGCCTAATGTTTTTAAAGTGGTATTGAATGTAATGTTTTTTACTCTGAACACTCCTCATTTAGTGGCTCAAATTTCCTTCTTGATGTAAGAGGGAAAAGTTGAAATTGCTTCTAGACATTTATAGAAACCTCTAGAATGCAGATTAAATTCTTACAAGATTTTGGTAAGTCAGAGCTCTGCTCTCTGAGGATCAGGTAAGCTAACAAATAATGAGTTAGTGTTAATTACTTCATCTTCTTGTTCAGACATATATATATACACATTAGAACTGGCTAAGAACATATTCTCTTTTCTCTGGTATTCCATACTTTTTTTCTCTGGTATTCAAAGGAGCTCTTCCTAAAGCCTCTACTGCAAACTGATTTTAACCACACAAAACTAAATATAAAAAAAGGAAAGAATGTATATGATGTACAAAAAAAAATGTACGAAAGAAGAATCTAATAAAAATGTACGGACACAAAAGTATGACCAGTAAGGAAACTGTAGGTCCTTTCCATCTCAGCAGATCCTGTGAAAAAAAAGTATGGATAAAATTTTCAAAAGCATCTTATTCCCAGGTTCCAAAATGTTAGACTACGCTGAATTGAAATTTGCACCCTCTTCTGGAACATCTGCTCTCAGACATATTTTAAACCCAAGAGTCTAAAAGCAACTAATGCCCAAGTGCATTTTTGTTAGAAACTTTCATATCTAAATGTAACTGATCAGACAGAGAGTAATTTGTAATGGGATGATATATACATACTAGTAAATAGAGTGTCTCAATTTCTTTTTGTTTTGTTTTGTTTTTCTGTAAATGGCAATGTTACTGTAATTTCAGTTCTCTCAACACAACTGTTCTGTTGGAAAAGGATAATTTATGAGGACTGGTTCTATTTTGGAAACATTCAGCTTTTAACATCAATCTGAATTTTTCAGATAAGAGTAAAAATTGTCTTGAATATATAGAACATAGAAGACCTTTTCAAAGGTTAATGTAAATAGCAGGCAACCACTGAGACTTTTTTTTTTGTTTATGAAGATTAAAGGACCTATTGTTGTTCTGAAGTGAAACTTCAGTGTCCTGGGGAAGAAAAAGGTCTGCTTACAGGTACTGCTTGCAGATACATACTCTGTGGGGTAAAATGTCTTAGGAAACTGCTACCTAGGCTGCTTGAAAACTTGGAAGATTATTAGCAAGTCTGAAATTTTTCCTTACTTCAACGTGAGATATGTTTTAATAGTCATATATTTATACCATATGGAAAAAGGTTCTTACCATTAAATTCACTTAGCAAATCAAAATTTAAAAAGTGAGTACTTTGTTTTCTTCCTTCCAAAACCTATTGTCATTGCAGAAGAGTCAGGACTGTGAAGTACCTGGAGATTAGAAAGCGATCTCAGGATAATGAACAATGAATCTATATGCAGGCTGAACAGATGAGTTTGATCAAGGTGTTATAAAGAGTACTGTTATGGAGATGTAAAAATAATGGAAACAGACTTCCTAAGGTGGCTCATCAGGATTTCTTGTAAGCACATCCTTGGGCTTCTTTTTTCTGCTGTAACGTTTGGTGTTGACAGCCAAATCATTCCCCAAGTTGCAACTCCACAGCTACGGGCAGCTGTGATGCTGAGGTAAATGTACTTATCTCTTCAAGGGAAGAAACCAGTCATTCTCATGGAGGGCTCAAGGACTATGTCATAGGTTTAATGAAGAAAAGGAACTTAGTTTAGAATTTTTTCTCCCTTTCCTCTGCCCCTCTGAGAAAGCGAGGCTTCATTTGTCTGGGGGATGGTGTACTTAACTATCACAAAAGAACTGGTTGGCCAGGTAGCATTCCAAGCTGATGGCTTTCTTTTGTCTTTGGGGGGAAGGAAAAGAACCTTTTTTCTTCCCTCCCTGGAAAAATCACACACTTTTGGCTGGTGTGGTCTGAACGCAGCTAGGTTGTGGGTTGAGGAAAAAAAAGCTCCAAGGCTTGCTTTTCTGGCTGCTTGACTGCCTGGCTCAGTTTCTGCCTCCGGCCCTGTTTTCTGCTCCCAGCCTGGGACCTGGTTTTGGACTTCATCGGACAGGAGTTTCTCTTGGAGAG